>JANZXR010177875.1:0-32980 GCA_027575705.1 Erythroxylum echinodendron
TGAAATCGAATATTACAGTTTGTAATAATTTTTCTGAATTGGAAATGATTGTACCTTGTAATTTGAAATGGGCCCAATTGGCTAATAAACGTTTCTATCGATTTCATTGTATTGTTTCAAATAATAATAAAACAAAGTGCATCATTTTGGTTATTGATATTTTGTAATTTATGTTTGTGTTTTTTAAAAAAATGTATACCAAGTTTGATTGTTAAGTGATGTGGCACACCATCCTCGCGGGGCACGGATTCGGATATCACTATCGATATCGAGTTCGGGTCCAGCGGGAGTGGGGTGTTACAAATATGGAGTGGAGCACAATTTTTCTTCACCAAGAACTCCATAAAAAAATGGAGGAGTTGAAAGGAAGAATCATTCACTTGAAGAAATGAGTAGAACAATATTGAATGAATATAATCTTCCTAAATCATTTTGTGCGGAGGTAATGGATTTGCCATTAAATTAAAGGTTGTTGCACTATGCTATTAATAGAGTTGTCTATCCTAAGAAGGCAAGCAATAATCATATTACTTCTTTGGATAAGGAGATTATTTGGCATTTGGAGGAAGGTAGAAAAATAAATTTTCCAAGTTGATCATACAAATGATGAGGAGAAAGGCCAATTTGTTGAGAGGAGAGCTTAGGGGAAAAACAACTAAGCATAAGGGTATGCCTTATGGGGCTTTGATCACTTACATCTCAAAGTTGCAAAGGTGTAATTTGAGTTCATATGAACATTACCCATACCCACAAAGTTGGAGATTTACACCTTATAACATAAGAAGTATGCAGTTAGTTAGAACTAATGAAAAGGGTTGGGTGGGAGAGGTATTCATACCCTTATAAGGCATACTTCATTTTTTATTAAGCTACTTGGTTGAAACGTCATTATATCCTTTTAAGCTGGAGGCACACATTTGTGATATGTGTCAATCCAGTTACTCAGCTACATCCCGTTCTCAACTGACTACTAGCTTTATTTATAATCAGAAGGTCAGTGGAATAGTATTTTATTTAAAATTAATAAACATAAATATATTTTTTATTGCCTACCTTTTTGCTTTAGCTACTTGTTTCCATGAAAAAATATTAGCAAAGCTACTTAATTCAAAAGACCTCAAATTATGAATGTGACAATTTAGAGGGACACAACTTAACACTAATTAAGTCATATATTTAACCAAAGAACCCAACTCATTAATTTTAAGAGCTAATGATACTTCAAAACCTACTAAACTATGTTGAAAATTAAATCAATTCCAATCCATCTAAATTATTGACACATTCTCACAAAATGTAACCTAGCAACTGTTATATAATATGCAAAATTAACATTTCAAAGCAAAACACATAACCCTCCCCACACTTGAATAATAGATTGTCCTCAATGTGAGAAGGGAAAAAACAAACACATATGGAAAGAAGAAACATAAAATTAAAGTAAAACAAAAAGTAAGTGAAGATTAAAGATAAAAAGAAAAGGGTTAGAATAAGGTCTCTTGGTGATAGCGGTGGGGAAGGTGATGGACGTGGCAGTTGGACGCTTGAGCCTTGAAATAACGATAAATACAAAGTATATCCCAACTATTACATCATTGAGTTTGGGCTATCTCCTTCATTCTTCTAGAGCTCTCCGTAAGTGTATTTATGATTACCTTGACGTTCGCAGAGATTATATCAAGCACTTTCTTCCAGCCCAGTTCTTTTGTTTCTTCTTCCTAGGACTCTTCACTAGTTGAGTCATCTTTTGTCTATTAAAGACTCACTGTACTCGAACTCGTTTGTCTGGCCCTGATCTTTACATGCGTCTTTTGGTTGATATCTCAGAGTTCCATGTTATGGGACTTAAGGATTTCAGTATACCATAGATGATGATGATTTAGGAAGTTTGGGAGATGGATAGTTAAACCACTATAGTCCACACCATAATACTCAACAATGGTAGTAACTAAGTATCCCATACCTAAATTGTTGCTCCGCTTATGCAGAGTCACAACAATAACATTCAGCATAATTATGGAGGCGTACACTAGAATGCTATGATCCATACATCACAACATGAAGAGTTCCTTTGTTGAACACTTTTTAGTTTCTGATTTATCAAAAACCAGTGGACATATGAATTTGTGCAATAACAAGTGCTCATGGGTCTTTATGATATTGATATGGGCATTTTTGTCTTTATGATATTGTTGTGGGCATTTTTGGCATTGAATTGCTCTAACCTAGTTAGTTCATTTCAATAATGAGAAGCATGAAAATCATCATGCTAATCGATAGTGGAAGACTTAGGGAACCCATACATATCGTACATGATTTCGATATTTAATTCATAAAAATATCTCCGTAACCTAAACCATATTTCTTGAGGGTTCCTAGGTTTATACAAAAGGGAAGTAAAGAATTCTAAAGTGAGCTCCTGGTAGACAAGAAATTGGAAGTGTATGAATTGCACCCACTAAATTCTTTATGCTAAGTTCTCTACCCTATCACGCAGTTTTACCCTATCAAGAGTATCAAAATCAAAATATTTTGGGACTACAATTTGTTTAGCATTAATGGATTGAAAATGAATACCTTCCTTCTTTATATAAATTAGGAAGGGTGTGTCGAAGTTCATAGCCCTGTTCCCTCACCTCCTCCTGAGACTTGGTTTTATCCCACTTATTGATCACACTTTACTGATTGCTTAATGCGTGGCATGCTAGCTTATGAGGAAGTTAAAGTTGGAAGAGATTGGAGGTTTGAAATTTGGGTAGAGAGAAGTGAGAGTGTTTAGAGGTCCTAAACTTAGAGAGATAAAGTAAAAATGACAGTAAGTGAAAAAGTCAAGTTAGAAATGAATATATTGGTAGATAGAAGGTAAAATGGTAAAAATGAATCTTAAATTCGCATGTGCCCTTTTTTCCCTACTGCAAGCCAATATCATGGCCTGTAATTTTTTTACTAATTTTTAATTTTTCTATTCTTTTGTCCTTATCCACTTTTCTGAAATCACTTATTAACCCTTTATGGTCCTTTTCCCTCTCTTTGCTTACATCCTTGATCATCAAATTCATGTTGAAGTCCTGTGCCTTCCCGATTTTATTTGGAAACAAAATAACCTAACTACAGAATTCAAACCATCTAAAAGAATCAAAGGAAATAATATGAAATTAACAATCCATGGGTTGCCTCCCATGCAGTGCTTCATTTAACGTCGGTAGATCGATGCTCTATCCTCGGAAAATTAGTAATGATTAATTATGAGTGGCTTGCTTCCACCTTTTTCATTCAACATAAGTGTTGTAACCTGTAAGTAAGCTACAAATTGAAAAATAATCAAAAGGACAATATTGATAACATTATGAAAATCAATTAAGCTTAATAATGTCCTTTTTCGAGTGACTTGTCAATAGAAAAGGGAATAACAAAACTCCCTGAATCTTCCATCAAATCCATCAAAATTTTCTTCAATCTCTTTTTCTTGGTCTTTTAGTCTTCAATAAGGTAGGGTTAGTTTGGTGCTCTAGCTATTCTTCTGGCTCTCCCTGATTTTTATATGCGATAGCCTCATATTGCTCTCTTTGATGTATTTCCATATTGCTTAGAGAGTCTCCTATACTTCTCTTAAAAAATTCACAAGAAAGTTGTCTCACTTGAATCTCTAGGTTGTGAATAGATAAGGCATGATTTTCTGTTACTTTCTCAATTTGCTCTTTTAGTCTCTTCTGTCCCTCTTCCATGTCCGTGAGCTTATCCATGATCTTGTCTAATTTAGAATCCCATAAACTAGACTCATCTTGTTGAAGTCCTAATAGGTCTTGACACCTAAATGAGTCCATACATTGTTGGACCAATAGAAATCAAGGTGGTTCTGTCACCCTGGAGTGTGCATGTTCCAATAAGGATTGTTACTTCCCCAAACATACTGTTCCTTCTTGTAATTCATAAAAGTTCCTTACTACGTATAATATATATTATCCATCATTGTTCTTTCCATTTATTCTTGGCATCTAGCTCTTCGGATGTCTCATTCCTCATTCTAATATGTCTTGCTGTATCTCTACTTTATGCCCCAAACTTCTTTCTCTATTTTTTTACTTTTTCTTTTCTATAAAAGATAATGAAAAAGCCCTAAATGAAAGAACTAAACTAATTACCTCCCCTTCTATGGCTCCAAAAACTTGATCATAGTTCTTTCGATGTGTGTAAGTTTTAATTGATTAACCTTGATAATCAACAAGCATATGGGTCTTTCGAGTAGTATCTAAGGTGTTGATCCCACGAGGAGGGATATTTTACTCCTAAAATCTACGGCAAAAATAAATCACAGAAATTCAAATGTAACAAAACTAAAACAAGAATGCAATTCAATCAAGCAATTCAATCCAAGAAGCAATCACAAAAATATTAAAAAATTAGAAATCGCAATGCAAACTCAAGAATCAACCTAAGGAACTAGAAATTAGGAAAGGGGAATTTTACCTATCTTTAATGCTAACCTAATCTATTATGATTTACTGGATTATTGGTTCTAGACGATCCTAGGGTTGATTAATCTCTCTCGAGTTATAACCATTAAACCTAATTTATAAACCCTAATTAGATTATGGGAATTGCAATCTCTCAATTGTCAATATATCAAAAACCCTAATTAGATTTGAAGTTGCACAAAAAACTACTGGGAACCTATGCAAGATCTCTCTTCGCACAATTTACTGATTTGATTTAATTCTCGTTCTATTAAATCACCTAATTCTTGTTAGCCTAATTTAATTATTTTTCACTCGATTTATCCTCTCAGTTTATCATTGAATTATGAAATTGTAGAAATTAAATCACAATAAATCTAGTAAAACACAAAAAATCAAATTTCATTAAATTAAAGATAAAACCCCCGAAGGTGAATTTAGAACATCTCAACATTCAAAAATCTTATCATCATATTGTTATTCCTAATTCTACATAATAATAAAAATGGAAAATATACTGAAAATACTATCTGAATGGTGACAAGAGATAGCGACGTCAGAAACTCCTGATCTCGAAAGTACGTCAAGTCAGCTTTTTCTTCACTTCTCTCTTCCTTTTTCTCTTTCTTTATCTCTCCGCAATTCTCATTAGGGTTTCTTTGAAAGTGGTTGATGCAAAAGTTCCTTCCTCTTTTTTATCTTATTCTTTAAATACCTTTTATATTCTGAACAACCTTAGCATTTTTTTGGGAATCGTTAAATACCTTTTGTGTTGTGATCATCCCCAAGGTTTTTTCATGATCCAAAAGGTATAAAAAATCCTCAAAACTTGACATTTTTGAGTGTTTGCATGTCTATCCGACTTAAACCACCATCATGGTCCTATATGACACGATCGTGGGCCACATTCGAGCCTTCTTTTATGATTATGGCAAGCTAGCCATGATCATGGGCCATGTTCTAGGCTTCTGTCATAATTGTGGAACATCAACCATGATCGTGGGCTAACTCCAACATTTCTATCATGATTGTGGCCTATTGTGCCACGGTCGTGGGTCATTGTTTTAGCCCTAGTGTCTCTGAGACTTCTTCGTTCTTCAACCCTAAAACACTTATAAACACATCAAAGTATCTCGAAAACATAATAATTAAGCTCAAAGACTTGTACTAACCCATAAAACACCTAAAACATTAATTAGCAAACTAACTCAAAGACTTGTGCTAACCCATAAAACACTTAAAACATTAATTAGCAAACTAACACAATTCTAACCTAAACACATACTAAACGATTGAATTAACAATTAAATACGTATCAAACTAATTAAGCCCTAAAACATGATGCAATTCACACTTATCAATAGGAAAATATATAATTCCATATAATATATGCTACAAAAATGTTAAATCAAATTTAATTTATCCCTAAATAATATGAAAAATGTAGAAATATATAATTTCTCTACATTTTACCCATTTCTTGTCTGTAATTAACCATAAGTAAACCCTATCTACTAAACTAAACTCAACCAAATTGAGAAACAATTCCATTTGTTTGTAGATGTACATTGGCATTTAACATATTTAGAAGTATTGAAACCCCTATATGTCTATAGTTAAGGAATTAAAGTTTACTATGGATTTGTTTAAATGCTACATATAATCATTGAACTAAAATTATTGGTTGGCTTCACAGTTAATAACATAAGATATGCAAGCTCAATTCTCAATGGAATTGGTAAAATTAAACTCATTGTTGCACCAAGGGATGTTCCAATCAATGTTTTGATGATAATAAAACATAAAAATTGTCAATGAGTTTATTATTTTCCTGAGAATAAATATAAGAACAAGATGTAACCATAATTAAAAAAAATAGTTCATGAAGATGATAAAGAAAAGTTGAAGTTTGCAACCTTCGAAGTGAACAACAAGCCAATAACAAAAGAAAATTAAAGCACATCAATGGCATTTTATATTTTTAATATTAATTGTAATCTCATTTAGAAAATTTGAAAATATTAAAGGATCACCATATATAAGCATTTCACCTTACTTCATTAAATACTTCTTTTCATTCGTTAAAAGGCATAAAAGCTTTTCTTTTTAAAGAAAGCTTCTTGATCTTTCAAATACTCTTTAAGGGACATTTTAGAAGTTTTTTTTAATTACAGTTACATTTACCAAATCAAGCTTGAGCATTTAAACTTATTCAAATTATATTTTTGGGTTAATAGTTAATCAATGTAGGTTAAACTTGTAATATGCTATTTATGACATATCGTAGACTAATTAGTTGTGTGGTTGATTAATGGACCAATGTAGTTATGTGGTTAAGGAATGTCCCTTTGAGGAACATATTGGTTAACTAATACACCATAGTGGTCAACAAATGTCTCAATAACTAGTGAATTTATGCATTCAATGTGCATTGGTTGACCAGTGTGATTCCATGATCAACCAGTGCTTTGTAACTAACCATTGAAATGGCTAGAATTTTAAATCCAATGAATAGGTCCTAAAATCCTATAAATACATGTTTTCTCATTATATTTTACATTGAAAAGTATTTTGGTGTCTTATACATATATTTCTAGGTGTTTATTAGGTATTTAAACTTGATTATCCGATACTTGTGTGAGTGAGTCTCTATGGAATTGTCAAAGAAATAAGGTGAAATATTTTGGGTTGTAAGCTTTTATTAGGGTTTTCTATATTTTACTTGGGAATGATCCAATTGGCATCGAAATTCTTCTTAATCGTGAATGAAGAATATAAAGGGTTCCTCTTTTCCAAGAAAATATTTTATAAAGGCTTTTTTTCCTTTAAAGAGGAGTTATAGTGGAATTCTAAGAAGATTCCTATAAGCCGACATAAGAAGGGGTTGCTTATTGAACCATTATAAATTAGCCTTCATTTCTCTTCCCTTAAACTTTTTATATTATTGTTTAAGTTTGTATTGAATTTTATTACTTTATATCACATTTTTATATTTTATAATTTGTACTTATAAACACACTAAGTTAGTAAATAATTTGTTAAAAGTTATCAACACCTAATTCACTCTAAATTTTGGGGACCATTAGAGACTTATAATTGGTATCAGGTCTACTAGGCTATCGCTTCAAACACAATCCTATAGCAAAGATCATAATGATGTACTTAGACCTATCATCATCAAACTAAGAAGGGGAAAATATTATTAAAATACATTTGCTTGATGGTAATGATTACCTCTATTAGAAAACTAAGATAATATTTTTCTTAATGGATAAATGTGTGATCTATGCGAAATATTTTTAAATGACCCTTTTATACTTATGAAAAGTGTAGATAAAAAAGGGTCCCAAACTAAAGAAAAAATTTGAAACTCAAGCTAAGAGATTAATTTCCTTAAATAGTAAGGAAAAACGTCTTATTTATCCATTAGGAAGAAATGAATTCAATAGATTATTTAAGTATAAAATGACTTATGGCATTTGGAATACATTAGAAGTTATGCATGAGGGCACAAAAGATAGGGAAGCTAATGTATACCATTGGAGAAGCTTATTATGTCTCTCCTCATGTATGAAAATGAGACTTTAAGAGACCCAGGAAGAAATAAAACTTGCAAAGAAAAAGGACTTAAACTTTCGAAGTTCTAAGGGAGTAATCAAATGAAGAAGGATATTAACAAGTGAAAGTTATGATGAATAACTTACCAAAAAATTCAAGATGCTTTTAAAGAAGAATTTCTCCAAAAAGAGAAGGATTTAAGAAAGGTAAAACTAAATCAACACATAAATATTCCAATATTATCTTCTTTTAATATAGGATACTCAGAAACATGAAGTCCTAATGTCCTCTCCTTAAAACTAATGAGAAAATGAAAGAAATTACAAAGAGGAGAAAAAAAGACAAAAAAGAAAGCTCGTAAAGCATTAACTTGGGATGAATCAAGTGAATTCTTAATGACCAATAGGAAGGAGAGATAGCCTAAATATGCTTTATGATATAAGAATGTGCTAAGGTAACATCCATATGGTGAACTAATTTACAGCATAGAGAACATGATTTTGAAAAAGAAGAAGTTATCTACTAAACTTAAGCAAATCTGGCATAGAGTTTAATAATCTCACAGGAATAATAAACATAACTTCTATGATAAGATGTAAACCCACTCAAACTTTTTTAGGTTTCATAAGTATACATTAAGCCTTCATTCATAGTAAGCATCATACATATAATAATAGTACCTCATTTCATTACCCTAGGAGAACATTCAATATCATTAATACCTAAAGGAAGATACCTCATTATGGATACATCCAAAGAGATCTAGTTAATGTATTATGCATCATTATTACTCATATACTATGGTATGTCATTTTTGTAGCAAGTATGGAAATGTTAATAGTTTTTGTTTTCTTAAATAAAGAGTGATAAGTAAACCCTTGAAAATGTTGGATAAAAAGAAGAAAGAGACTAACAATCAAGGACCCAAGGCCATTAAAGAACCTAAAATGTATTGATTGACTTATTTTATAGGGCTTTAAGAAAAAAAGAACAAATGATATATAGTAGAGATGGTTATTCTTGAATTTAGTATTATTTTTAAACAGTTTATGGTCTTTATCTTAATGAATCTAACCTTCTTTTATCTAATAAAAGTTCTTAAAGATGGTGATATAAGTATTAGAACTGTTAATCACCAATGGCACCTACAATGGGATGAATTGGGTATTTATAAAATTTAACAAACTTTTATAACCAATGTACTAAATTAACAACAATCAAAATGAATAAGGATGGGGAAATTGCATAATATAAATTAATCAAATAATTAAACAATAATTTATAAAGGATAAGGAAAAGAGAATGCAAACCAACTTATAGTGGTTTAGCAAATTATCGTTGCTTATGTCCACTCACAATAATCTTTTTAGAATTTCACTAAAATTCTTCTTTTAAGGATAAAAATAATCAATTTCTAATCTTTCTAGATGAAGAGGAACCTTTTTACTATCTTCCTTTATGGTGAAGAGGAATCTTAAACCTACTAGAACACCACTAAATATAATGATATAATGCTCTAATAAAATCTTACAACTCTAAATACCTCAATCTATCATTTGATAACTCCAAAAAGGCTTACTCACAAAAATATATCACACTGATGCTCAAATGATTGAAAAAAAGTTTAGAAATATGTACAAAAGAAACCTAAATACTTCTTGATTCAAGAACCATTAAGAAAAATTATTCGTAGGGTTTTAGGACCCTACTTACCTTAGATCCAAAAACTAGTTGTTACAACAACTAATTGTAGAGCATTGATCAATCAATATAATATATTGGTTAACTAGTGCGTTTTAAATGTATAGTCTCATTAGCTATTAAGATATTAATTAACCAGTAGCCATATTGGTTAACCAATATGACACGTTCATCTTAATTTCTATTGGTCGACCAGTTTACATTGAATATATAGACTCATTAGCTATTAAGACATTGATCAACTAGTGGCCATATTGCTCTACCAATATGACACATTGTTCTTAGTTTAATGGAGCTCCCTCACTACTCTCACTATAATGCATTTTCATTTAACGTGCACTGTCATGGAGCTTCCTCACCACCCCACTAGCATTTTCCCCTACTACACTTCCCTCTCCTTTACTGGTGTACTTTAGCTTCAACTTTAGCTTCTAAATCTGAAGTTCTTCTTCTTTATTTTCAAGTTCTATTATCTTAGTTAGTTATTGTTAATTTTGTTTACCTACTTTCTTTCCTTAGATTACCCTTTCTTCTCTTTTCCCCATTCCTCTTCATCTATATTTTTCTCCAAAGGTTTTGTTGAGCAAGTTTCATATATACTAAAACTCTTAATATTCGCAAGTATACGGATTGTAACTTGTTGTATTAAAAGAAATCGATCCCACAATGAACTAGCTAAAACGAATTGAACCTAAATTTGTATAAGGTAAAAAGATATGGTATTAGTGAAAAATAATAACAGAAATTAAAACAATGAAATAATTAAGAAAATAACAAATAATAAGTGAGTTGCCAATTTAATGTATGGTTGATCAAGGATGGTTGCTTAGGATTTATTCTTTCATTATTTTGTTCCCTCAAGTCTAATTGATAAAATTATGTGTCAATCTTAGATTTCCTAAGGGATTGATTATTCTCTTACAATACCTAACCAATTAACCCTAATTTAATATGAAAATTCCAGATTTTGTAACCTTTCAATTCACAAAACCTTCCTAGCAGTTTCAACTAGATCTGATATTATCTATTAGATAAACAAGTTCTCACATAAAATCTCTCTTCAAATGATAGTTGATTTGATAATTGCATGACTTATTAAACTATCAACTCTTGTTTCGCAATTTAATCAAATTGCTCTTGACTAACTCTCTCGATTTATTATCAAAGTATGAAATGCACAATTATCACAACACCATAGTTTTTCATTGAATCAATAATAATCAAGTTCACAAAATAAATTTGAAATAAACTCTAATATCAAAATTAGAAAATCATTAATGTGATAGACATATGAGAATTCAAGTTACATATCAAGTTCAATGAAAATAGAAAATGGAAAGAAGGAAAAACTCAGTTTAGAGCTTAATCTAGAAAACTAGAATTCTGGACATTCTTATTGATCTCCCTTGTTTGATCCACTTTCGTAAGATGGATAATGTTTTTTTAAATGTATTTCACAATCTTAAATAGTATTTTAGGGTCCTAAGGTTCTTTCTAGGCTTTTCCCACTTAATTTGGTTCTCAAAATAGCCCCAAAATGTCAAAAGACTGAAGAAACTCACATGCTGGATGATAGTGGTAGGTTGCATAATGTTTTAGTAGGTAGTTTAGTATGTGTTTGGTTGTTAAATTGAATGATTAGTGCATGCTTTGGTTAGGATTATGTAATTTAGTTAGACATTTATTTTTTGAGTGTTTCATAGGTTAGAGCATAGTATTGAGCTTAAATTTTGTGTACTTAAGGTGTCTTAATGTGTTTATTTATGTTTAAGATCAAATATCAAAGAACGAAGAGAATTTGGAGGAAGCTTGGAGCAAGGCCCAAGGCCATGATATAGAAGCATGGAAGGTTTGCCATGATTGTGGCTCCTTCTACTATGATCATGACAGAGAGAAAAAATTAAGTGCCAGGATCGTGGCCTGCACGAAAGACAACACGGATAGCCTCCTGAACGTGATGTACCAAGAGACATTTTCAACTCTTTAGACTCTAGAAATAGGGTTTACCTAAAATAGAAAGGACTATATAAAGAACGAGAAAGAACCCTAGGGGGAGCTCCAACTTCTTCCACTTTAGGGATTTAAACTTGATTCAATGTTAATCTAGTTGTATTTATGTTAATTCTTTTAGGTGTTGTGATTATTTATTGTAACTTCATGCTTCAGTAATAAATAGAGAGAGAGAGTCGAATGCAAAATGATTGTGTTAGTTAATAAGAATTAATTGATCTAATAGATCATGCAAATAATCAAATCTTTAATTATACAGAGAGGGATCACATATAAGGACTTGGTTGTTTAATAGAATGCTTAAATTTTGATTAGGTTGTGGGCTAATTTTTAATGGAGAGATTACATGTTCGATAATGCAACTTAATTAGGGTTTATCAATTAGGGTTTAGTGATTATAACTAGATAGAGAGTAATTCACCCTTCGATAGTCTAGAACTAACACCACATTAACACAAAAGTGATTAGGTTAGCACTGATGATAGGATAAATCCTTTTCCCATAATTAGGTAGTTTTTCTTAAGAGATTTCCTATAGTGAATTAGGTGGTGCTCAATATTTGATTTCTTTTTTGTTAATTTTACAAATTAACTTTCTGTCAATCATCTTCACGTGTTTAATTTTCTGTGTAATTTTTATTTTCATCTTTAGGTCTCCGATAACTTAGAATTAAATTAGTTTGACAACTACTCGAGGGATCGACACCTCATATATTACATCCAGGACCTGTGCACTTGTAGTATATTGAGAGTTTTTAATAAATTAAAACTTGCCTCAACATTGGAAAAGCTAAAATTTGTTGGAATTGTTATTTAGCAAAAGCACGATATTATACACGACTGTGCATCAAACTGTGCCTTAACAAAATTTTGAAAAATTTGAATTTTCATTTCTTAAATGACATGCATGAGATTATACATGGTTGTGCATCTATTATTTGCTTTGAATCTTCATTTTGTGTGTTATTTTAATCTAAATTCTTCTCCTTTCTTCAATTTCATATTTCCATTACACTCACAAAAACATCAATCACCTCACGAAACCTAAAATTAAGATCTAATTCTTGCTATAAACCAAACAAACACTTAGAATACATACAAACACTCATATTAACACAATTCTAAGCTTATATATATGATAATCATCTAATAAACACCTAAAAATGCATTAAAAAACCGATCAAAACATAGTATAAACTACATCTATCAATATCCCCACACTTAAACTTTTACTTATCCTTAAGCAAAAACAAAAACATAAGCAAAAAAAAACAAACGTAAAACATAAAAGCATACATTCATACAACATGTAATAATAGAAAATGACATCAAACTTTATGGAATCAATTTAACCACAAATGTCAATCATTCAATTCGTAATGATATACTAACCTATGTATGTCATGGTTAATCACTTTGAATTGAATATATAGCTTAATCTAAACATTAACATCACTTTCATTCACCTATAACACTTATACACACACATTTACAATTAGTACAATCAAAATTGCAACTATCACTAAATATTCCTTGTAAAATTTTTTGCTATTTTCAAAGATCCGTAGGATTTATTTATTGAAGCCCCACTTTTTAATTTTCTTTAATGTTAACCAAGTCTTTTGATGTGAAGGAAAGTATCTTGTCATGAATGTCCCCCGGTTACTCATCTAGACCATAGTTTATTAATTACTTTGGCTAGAATGTCATTCTAGCTTTTGACACGAAGACAAGCATTTTATCATGAATTCCCCCAGTTACTCAGCTATATCTTATTCTCAACTTACTAGTGGCTTTATTCATAACCCAATATTTGTTTCAAAAGGGCCAAAAAATAGTAATTTATTTAACACACAGTTCTTTTTATTTACATAGCCTACCTCATTTCTTTTTATTCAATCATCCTCATGAAAGGTTACTAATGATGCTAACTCATTCAATTGAATTATAATTGTAAATGTATATAACAAATTTCCTAAAGTGAAAAAAATGAATGCCACATCCTAATTAACATGCATATTCAACCAAAGGCATTATTGTGGTCAACTAGTATATGTAGCCAATCTACTTACAAACTCAGTAAAAAGAAAATTTTCTTATTCAAGTGGATATTGGTTGACCACTTGAAGGTATTGGTTAACCAATGGGCATTGTTAGGTTGACCAAAAGAATAACTAAACTCCTTACAAACTCACTAGTAATATAAGAAACATTATTTTTTAGGACACTGGCTGACCAGTGTGTTTTGAAAAGCTAAAAAATAGCCTCAAATTTTAAATAAAACTAAGTAAAATATAATCAACTAAATTTCAATCAATAATGAGTTAAAAATCATAAGAGTATCCTTATCACATAGAATTCCTATACAACCAAATATAATTTATCCTTATTCAATATATTAGAAAACATTATTGCCTAATTTATAATAATCTCTAAGTTTGGTTACTAAGGTTCATCCCATACTTTATAAATGTTCAATTCCTTTTTTATAATATCAAATCAATATTCATCACTAAGGATTTAAACTCAAATTGACAAATAGGTGTAAGCTATCACAGGTTTTAAAATAATGAACAAATAATTTTCTTTTATTGAAGTTACCTATGAATTATTTAAACGATGTTACTTCTTGAATTTTCAGTCAATTAATAGCATCTCATCCTTCCCATCTCCCTTAGTTAGATAATCAAATCTTTTAAAAAGTCTTAGCGATTATTCTTACGGGCTAATTTCTCCACATTATTCAATATCTTTAAGACTTTATTGGAGGCAAGAAGGTTATATTTATCAAGATAAAAAGCATAATGTCTTTAGTATTATTCAACTAAACAACTACCATCTCTACTATATACCATTTATGCTTTCTTTTCTAGGAAACCCACAAAATAAGAAAACTAATTGTTCTTAGGTACCTAAATAAACTTGGTTCCCTTATTGTTAGGCTCCTTCTTCTTTTCAACCAACACTTTCAATATTTTGCATACTATCCTTTGTTTCATAAATGAAAATCTATCAATATGTCCATACTTACCACAAAAATGGCATACCATGTTATAAGGGAAACGATAATGCATGAATGCATTACTTAGTCTTCTATGTATGTATGCATAACAAGAAATCTTCCTTTAGACATTAAAGATGTTGAATTTTCTCCTAGGATAGTGAGATGAGCTACAATGTTTATATTTATGATACTTATTATGAAAGAAGACCTAATATATGCTTCCTTGAGGTCTAAAAGAATAAGTGCATTTTCATGTTATCATAGAAGTTTTTTTCCTTTAAGAATATTGAACCTTATGCCTAGATTGTCATCCATATACAAAATCATAATGCTTGCTTTATAATTAGTCGTAGCAGATGTGACATAAGTATGCATATGCTTTCATATGAATGCTCCATACTTATTTGTCACATTAGGCAATGGTTCTTTGCTATGCAAATAATTTCATTTTACAAATATGTTTCTATAATTGGCTTTACTTTTGTGGTTATATCCTAGTTAATATCTATCATTGGAATTCTTTTAAGCTCCTAATATGTTTTCTAATTTTTCACTCCCTTTTGTGAATTTGGATAACGAATCCTTAAGAACATCAATATCTTTTCTCAATGTATCATTTTCATATTTTAATGTGACTAATGCATGATGGTCATCAATGACCATAATTTTAGAGGCTTTAATGCTATGTAATTAACTTTTCATCTTCTTCTAGCATAACAGGACAACTCACAAACTTTCAAATAAACTCATAAAAGACCTGTTGTGGGTGAGGAAACCAAAAGTGGGGTGGCACCGAATCATTTGGCATAAAATGATCCCTCCAAGAACTTCCTTTCTTCTGTGGCTCACTATACAAAATAGATTGAATACCATTGAATGAATCAGATACTTGAACATTAATATAATTTGTCCTTTTTGTCTAACTCAGGAAGAAATGAGAGATCATTTATTTTTTGTGTGTGAGGTTACAAATCGGATATGGTAAGTTATGTTGGCCTAACCAATTTACTACTTTCTCTAGTCTTGTCTAGTGGTTAGCTACTCAAAGAACATACCTGAATTTGACTCATATTGTTGTTGTTAGGATGTGTGTACAGAAAATATGGAACGAACAGAATACAAGGAGATTTGAATTTAAGACGAAGCCTACATACCTTCTGATATCTAAAACTCTCTACAACATTAAAGAGCTTTTGTCTTTAAGTAAAATTCCAAGCAACATCAATATTCTCTAGTTTTTAACGTCATATATTCTTTATGTTTGATTAGTTAAAAAATAATGCATCTATCTAATGTTAAAGGGTATCCCCCTAGTTATTCTTATAAGCTTTTAACTATATTCTTTCTTAATGAATTTTTCTTTCCATTTTGTAAAAAATTTAACGTTTCATCTTTTCATTCTCATTCATGTATGCATCCAACTATTTCCAAACTTCCTTAAGTTTGGACGAAATTCTCTTTATTTTATTACTCATAATTTCTAAACTTTCAATAAATTCATCATGTGTCAATTAATCGTAGGTTTTTATCTGATAAGTTTTAATATTTTTCACCTCGATAATACCACAAGTGCATAGGTCGTTCACGTAGTACCTAAGGTATCGATCCCATAAGAAGGGTTTATCTAATCTTAAAATTTAAGGTCAAAGACTTTAAATAGATATTTAATAGACAACAAATTTAAACATGAGAACTAAATAAATCAAATTAACTAAATTAACTTACAAAAAAATAATTGACAATTAACACTTAACCAAAACAATCACGACAACAATTATCAATTTTAATTTAAAATATAATAACAATTAATGAAAATTGATTGATTTGTTGAACAATGATAGCACACCTTAGAATTTAACCTAGTGAATTAATGGTTCTAGATGATCCTAGGGTCAATTACTCTATCTCAAGCTATAATTGAACCTTAAAGCATAAGCCCCAATGACTCAATTAACAACCGATCCAAAACTTAATCAATTAGATTCTCTAATAAACAATTAGAAACCTATATGTGATCTTTCTACACAAGATTTACTAACCTGATTTAATTTTGAATCTGTTAAATTACCTAACTCTCGTTAGCCCAAATTAATCATTTTTTCTTGATTCACCCTCTCAATTTATTATCTACATATGAAGTACAGAATTAAACTATAATTAATTCGATAAAAACATAAAACAATCAGATTTTATTAAATCAAAACTAATATTCCAAAGGTGAGTATAGAACATCAATCACAATTCAATTCTATCATCAAACCATATATCTTAATTATATAATCAAAGAAAATTGAAATACATAGGAAATAGAATTCGAATAGATGATGGGAGGTCGTGACTTTAGAAAGCTTCTTATTCTGGGAAGCACATCGAGTTTGTGTCATCTTCCTCTTCTCTCCTCCTTCTTCTCTTTCTCGATCTCTTTTAGGGTTTCGTGGTGGTGGCTGATCAAAAGCTCCTCTTTCTTGTCTTTTAAGTTCCTTAAATAACTTGGCAGCTCTAGGGTTCATTTGGGGTTGAAACGGTTTGAAAAGTTCCTCAAAACTTGATGTTTTCATCTATTTTTGTGTCTTCTCGATGCAGGCCACGATCGTACCCATTGTCTATCTCTTTCTGTCATGAGCGTCTCCCGATCGTGGCCTGGTTCATACCTATTCATCACTATCATGACTATCATGATCTAGCCTGGGGCATGGTGGGTCATATCTCTCTGCCACGATCGTTGGCCTATTATGCCACGATCGTTAGTCTCTAAAACTTCTCTATTCTTTGCCGTTGACTCTGAAACATTAACAAACACATCAAGGTACCTTAAAAACATAACATTTAAGGTCAAAGACTCTTACTAACTTATAAAAACACATAAACACATAAGCTATCATAATTAAAACCTAAATACACACTAAACACTCAAATTAACACTTAACCCATAACAAATTAAACCCTAAAACATGATGCAAATCACAACTATCAACATCCCCACACTTATACGTTTGCTTGTCCTTATGCAAACAAAACAACAAGACATAACACACAATGTAGTAATGAGAAATTCCAAAAAAAATGTAATAATGAGGCAATGGCTTAAACTTTATGAAATAAATTTAATCTTAAACGCAGTCATACAAGTTATATCTAATCATTAACATCCAAAATCTATATCTAAGGGCTTTGAACTAAATATACAAATTAATTCCTAAGTATATTTTCATGAAAAGTCAAGCTTATTACAATTCCAGTAGATTTTTATTAAGAAAACACACAATTTTGTTATTATTATTTTAACTATTAAACATAGACTTAGTCTTTTTATGCGGAGGCAAACATTAGTAATGAATGTCGATCTGGTTACTCGACTAAGTCATGTTTTTATTAAACTGTTTGGTTGAAATGTCATTATAGTTTTTAATGCGGAGGAACAAATTTGTGATGCGCGTCGATCTGGTTACTCGGCTATATCACATTTTCAATAGGCTACTAGCTCTATTCATAACCTAAAGGTTAGCAGAATAGTGATTTATTTAACAAATTTTTTTGTTATTTTTAATATTATTTAATTGCCTACCTTGTTTTTTAAGCTACTCATTTCCATGAAAAAATAATAGTAAAGCTAATTAAGTTGAAAGGCTTCAAATTGTGAATGAATGTGACAACCTATAGGGTGCTAAACTTTCACTAAATCCTAATAAAGTTATATATTTATCCAAAGACCCCTAATTCACTAATTTTGAGAGCTAATGATTATTTACAACCTAATAGACTATGTTCAAAATTAAAGAAATTTCACTCCATCTAAGCCGTTGACACATTCAAACAATTTACACAATGTAACCTAATAACTATCATACAATACGCAAAACCACATACAAAAGTAAAACATATAACCTCTTCCCACAACATATTGTCCTTAGTATGAGAAGGGAGCAAGCAACATATCAAAGAAAAGAAAATATGGAAATTAATGTAAACAGAAAATAAAATAGAAATAAACATAAAAAAGGAACTGAAGGCTAAATTGAAAAAGAAATAATTGAATGGGTTAGACGTAAATTTCAAGGAGATGGAGTGGTGATGGTGTCAGAGGCGGTAATTAAACATCTTAAGCCTCAAAATATCTGTGGATCCGATGTATATCCCAACTTTGGCGTCGTTATGTCTAGGCCATCTCCTTCATCATTCTGGCGTTCTTTGCAAATGTCTTGTTAGTTTCAGAGATTGTATCTAGAACTTCCTTCTAGCCATGTTCTTCCTCTTCCTCAGAGTCTTCACTGGTAGAGTCCTCCTCTACTTGTTACAGTGGGACTGAACTTGAGCTCGCCTGACTATCCCTAATTCTGACATATGTCTTCTAGCTAATATCATTAAGTTCCATGTTGTAGGACTTAAGGATTTCAAGCAGCCATAAATGGTGATGGTTTAGGAATTTAGGGAGATGAACAGTTAATCCACTCCAGTCCAAGCCAAAATATTCCGTAATGGTAAACACTATGCACCTCATTCCTAGATTGTTTCTCCTCTTGCATGGATTCACAACAATAGCATTTAGCACATGTGTGGATGTGTATACTGGAATTCTATGGTCCATGCACCACAAAATAAAAAGTTTCTTTGTAGAACACTTGTTGGTTTCTATTTTGTCAAAAACCAGCTGACACATGAATTCATGCAGTAACAAGTTTTTATGGGATTTTATTATGTTGTTATGAGCTTTATTGGCATGAAAGCGCTTTATTCCAGTGAGTCTATTCCAGTATTGAGAGGGATGAAAATCAATATGTTGATCGATGATGTAGGATTCGCGGAATCCACACATATTGCATATGATCTCTATATTCAATGCATAAGCTCTTCCTCTCAACCTAATCTACAATTCCTTGGGGGTTTTAGGGTTATAAGTCAATTAAGTGAAAATTTTCATTGTGAGCTCCTGATAGATAGGAAATTGAAACCGTATAAATTGGGCCTACCAAATTCCTTTAGCTAAATTTTCTACTCTATTGCTTAACTTTAACTTATCAAGTGTTTCAAAATCAAAGTACTTATAAACTACAATTTTCTAGTGTTTAAAGACTAAAAACTAATATCTTCCTCCTCCGTGTAGATCAAGAAGGGCATGCTAAATTCTACTACTCTTTTTCTTCTTCTACATCCCGTAACTTGAATTCATCCTGATTGCTCCCAACGGGTTGATTGCTTAATGCACAACATAATTCTTGGGAATTGAGTAGAATTTGTAAGAAAATTTGAAGTTTGAAATTTTTAGAGAGATATGAGAGCATGTGTTGGCTTGAAGTCTAGAGAGATAAAATGAAAATGAAAGTGAATGTAAAATTGAAGTTAGAACTGAATATATAGGTAGTTAAAAGGAAAATGGTAAAATTTTCTTAAAAAATGCGTGCTCCCCTTATTCTGCCTAGTCACAGGCCATGATCGTGCCTCTTCTTAATTTTTCTTCTTTTGTTCTTTTCTCAATCTTTTCAATTTCACTTCTTATTTCTTTTGTATCCCCTTTAACCTCTCTTTTACTGGCTTGATACATCGTCTATTTTATTCCAAAATCTGATTCCGTCTTGATTTTACTAGAAAAAAAAATAATCCTAACTACGGAATTCAAACGTTCTAACAAAAATAAAAAAGAAACTAATTTTCCATGGCATTCCTCCCATGCAGCAATTCTTTTAATGTTAGTAGCTCGATGTTCTTTTAAGCTCACAGAGGTTGGAATGAATGGTGCGATGGTAGCATCATCATTAATCTCAAAGTTTACGCTTTAGCTTGCATGCTACTGTTTCCACCTTCCTTATAATTCTCTTTTCCTTGCCTTCTTCTTCATGAGTGCTTCTTCCTGAATGCATTCTCTGGGTCCTTAGTATCCTTCCATTCTCCTCAAGGTTCAAGTTCCTTACTATCCACTAAAGGTAAAGGAGATCTATAGTCTTTCCTTGAAACTTGGAAGGTTATTTGCTCTTTTCCTATCCTCAGAGTTAACTCAAGCCCATCAACGTCAATGATTGAACGAGCAGTGGCCAAAAATAGTCGTCCAAGAACTATCAGGGTTTCCACATCTTATCCAATGTCCAATATGTAGAAGTTTGTGCGAAAGGTAAATTTATCAACTTTTACTTGAACTTCCTTTATAATCCCTTTTGGTCTGCGTACTGTTCTGTAGGCTATCTTTATAAAAAAATTAGTGGATACTAACTCTCTTAACCCCAGCTTCTGATAGGGCATCATGTTTATACTTGCTCCCAAGTCCACAAATGTCCTATCTATGATGATTATATTGATACTATAAGGGATGAAAAATTCCCTTGGGTCCTCTTTCTTCAGTGCGATATTAGGTTCTCTTTTGATATTCGCTCCTTCACCTTCTTCTTAATGGATTCATTTAATGTGAGCTTTTTTTGTACTTGTTCCCTCACTTCCTTGACCTTTTTTTATTCAATCTCTTATAGGTTCCTCACTGCCCTCTTTGCATATAACTCCTGCTAAGCCAAAATAGGGAATGGAAATATAAGTCGAATTGCCTTAATTAAATCAATCACTGGCTCACTTGAAAGGAATTCTTGACCTTCTCCTTTATCTCCTTCTTCCTGCACCTGTTCTAGTTCTTCATCCTGGGTCTGACTGATAGCCATGATACGTTCATTCGGTTATACTCAGTGTTGCTTGGAAAAGTTCTAACATTCCGAGTAGACATTGCCTCCACTAATTGACCTACTTGGACTTCCAGATTATGTATAGACAAGGCATGGTTCTTCATTACTTGGTCGAATTTAATCTCAAACCTCCTATGTGCCTCCTCCATGCCTCCGATCTTATCCAAAATCTTGTCTAACTTTGATTCCATCTAGCTTGCTTTATCTTTCCAAAAGCCCGATTATCCTTGAGACCTGAACTGTCCTCTGGTATTATTCAACCAGGAGAAGTTAGGGTGGTTCTTCCACTCAGGGTTGTAAGTATTGGAGTAAGGATTGTTACCCCTCCTTGTCCATTTTTTGCCCTAATGTAGTTTACTTGCTCCTAATTGTCATCCTTCATCAAGTAACAGTCTATGGTATCATGGTCTAATTGTACACAGAGCTCACACTTTAAATGTACAGCCTTCACCAAAGCTAAGGATGACACCTTCATGATGTTAAGCTATCGCATCAAATTGTCGATCTTTGCTTGCATCTTTATCATTTGATTGACCAAAGATAGTAGGTTGCCTTCCTTTCTCGTTTGTCGACAAGCAGTTATTACTCGTTATCTCCTCGATTAGCTCCACTGCTTCATCAACAATCTTCCGCATTAAGGATCCTCTTGAAGCTGCCTTGATCGTGCCTCTTATCGATGGGTTCAATCCATTATAGAAATTCTACAACAGGTACTCCTTCAGTAAGTTATGGTATGGGCACTATTGTTGCAAGTCCTTATATGTTCCCCACGCTTTGTAGATTGATTCCCTGTCACCTTGTTGGAAATTAGTGATTTCCTTAATAATCTTTGTGGTCTTAGTCAACAGGAAGTACTTGTCCATGAAGGCATGAACCAACTGATCCCACGTCGTAATGTTGGCTGGGCTCAGTGAATGATACCAAGCCTTCGCTCTATCTCTAAGGGTAAAGGGAAATAGTCTAATTTAGGCCGCATCTTCCGACATCTGATAATACTGAAAAGTATCACAGATATTAAGAACATTGACTATGTGCACATTCAGGTCCTCATTAGCCATAAAAGTATACATTTTGCTGAAGCATATTGAGAAGTGCGGGTTTAATTTCGAATGAGATCGCTTGAACAGGTAGCCTAACTACTCATTGGTTTGCCGCGTTAAATCACGACCTTATGAAGTCCATCAGGGTCCTCTGTTGCCATCTTTAGTTCGCTCCATGCTCTATGTTTTGTTGAAACTCTTCGACCATTGATGATTTTCCTATCTCTTCTTTTTCTTCTCCTCGAGCTTTCCTAAGGGTTTACCCAAGTCGTTTGATATCTAAATCTAAAGTTTCCACTACACGACTTGAACCTCTCGTGAATCTTGTGTTCATGCAAGAGCATGATTTTTGAAATAACATGAAGGAATGAAAACAAAAATTAAAAACTAATCTAATGTCTTAAACTATAGAACTAAATTATTGCCTCTCTAACAATGGTGCCAAACTTGATCGTAGGATTTTATCTAATAAGTTTTAATATTTTTAACCTCGATAATACCATAAGTGCATGGCTCATTCACGTAGTATCTAAGGCATCGATCCTATAAGGATGGTTAATATAATCCTAAAATCTAAGGTTAGAAACTATTAAACAGATATTTAACAGGCAATGAATCTAAATTAGTTGACAACTAACACTTAACTAAAACAATCACAACAATGATTAAAAATTTCAATTTAAAATTGAGTAACAATTAATGAAAATTGATTGATTTATTGAACAATGATAGCACACCCTAGAACTCAACTTAGTGAGTTAACCGAAAGAGAGAAAGTGAAAATTATCTATCTTTAATGTTAACCTAACTGATTATCATTTATTGAATTAATGGTTGTAGATGATCCTAGGTTCAATTACTTTCTCTCAAGTTATAATTGAACCCTAAAGCATAAACCCTAATCAGATTATGGGAAGTTGTAATCTCTCAATTAACAATCGATCCAAAACCTAATCAGTTATTAAGTTCTCTAATAAACAATTGGAAACCTATATTTGATATCTCTACACAAGCTTGACCAACTTGATTTAATTTTGAATCTATTAAATTACCTAACTCTCGTTAGCCCAATTTAATCAATTTTTCTTGATTCACCCTCTCATTTTATTATCAAGATATGAAGTGTAGAATTAAACCATTATTAATTCGATAAACACATAACATAATCAGATTTCATTAAATCAAAAAAATATTCCAAAGGTGAGTATACAACATCAATCACAATTCAATTCCATCATCAAACTACATATCCCAATTCTATAATCAAATAAAACTGAAATAAATAAGAAATAGAACTCCAATGGATGATGGGAGGCTACAACTTTAAAAAGCTTCTTATTTTGAGAAGCATGTCGAATCTGCGATGTCTTACTCTTCTCTCTTCCTTCATCTCTTTCTCGATCTCTCAAAGTTCTCTCCTTTAGGGTTTTGTCGCGATGGCTGATCAAAAGCTCCTCTTTCTTGTCTTTTATGTACCTTAAATACCTTAGCAGCCCTAGGGTTCATTTAGGGTTGAAACGGTCTAAAACGTTTCTCGAAACTTGATATTTTCACCTATTTTTGTGTCTGCCTAACCATCGTGGCCCTGCCTGCCACAATCGTGGCTAGCGTCTATCCTTTCTTTCATAAGCATGGCCCAAGTGCCACGATCATGGCCTGGTTCAGACCTCTCTATCACAATCATAACCAAAGTGTCACAATCATGGCTTGGGGCATGGTGGCTCATATCTCTCTGTCACAATCGTAGCCTATTGTGCCCTGATTTAGGCTGTGGTTTCGGCCCGAAAGTTCTCCAAAACTTCTCAGTTCTTCGTTGTTGACCCTGAAACACTAACAAACACATCAAGGTACCTCAAAAACATAACATTTAAGCTCAAAGACTCATACTAGCCCATAAAAATACTTAAACACATAAACTAACACAATTAAAACCTAAATACACACTAAACACTTAACTTATCACTTAACCCGTAACAAATTAAACCATAAAACATGATGCAAATCACAACTATCATCGAGCACTATTACTATCACATGAATTAAAGTTGGATGTTAAACTTATTATTGTCTGTAGTGGTAATGCATAAATGAGTTATCTCTCTTTTCTAGTACCCAATTTTAGTTGACGCTTTAAGTGCTTTCTTCTTGTCCTTCTTCTCCTTCTTATAGTTTCTTTTTGTACTTCTCATTATCTTTGAGTAGATGACATTATGAATTCATATGTTCGAGTTTTTACATTCAAAGAAAATAATGTTGGAACATTTATTTGCAAATCACCTTTATATTTATTGAATCCTTTCTTTTGAATTATTTCTTCTTTAAGAGCTTCTTGAACTTCTTAGTGATTAAACCAATGCATTCTTTATCATTTTCACTAGTTGATGTTTCTTACACTTTTCTTAATACTTCCTTTGAGGCTTTGAATATCAAATTATTTTTCTTTTGAAATAATTATTTTTTCTTGTATCTCTTGGAGCTTTATTTTGCATGTAAGAAGAGATCCAATATATTCCTCCAATAATAATGTGGTTAGATTGTTAAATCCTTGTAGAGTAATCACCTTAGCTTCCTACATCTTTGGAAGTGATCTAAGCATCTTTCTTACCATTTCAATATTAGAATAAATCTTCTCAAGACCTTTTAAGAGTATTAATAATATCAACAATTCTAATGTACTTGCCATATGTCATTTTATCATGTATCATTTAAAATAATTCTTATTGATATGTTAATATGTTGACTTTGCATTCCTTTATTTTACTTGTTCCCTTATATGTAACTTATATAGTGTGCTAAATTTTGTAAGTCATTTTACACTTGGAGACTTTATTAAATATATTTCTTCCTAGTACACAAAATAGGATGTGTATGAACCTACTAATTAAGGAAATTAATCTCGTATCTTAAGGTTCCCATTCTTCCTTTAATTTAAGAACCTGTTTATATAGGAATAAAGGGAGGTTATTAAGAAAAACCTTATCCTAGTGCTCGAATAGAAGTATTCATTCCCATTAAAGAAAATTGCTCTACTAATACTTTTTCCCTCTTAGTTGAATGATGACGATGATGATCCTAAATATGCTATTAAGATATTTGCAATAAGAGTTTATTATAAATGCTAACCTAATAGAGTTGCTCTGATACTATTTGTTAGTCCCTAATGGCTTCCAAGAGGAGGGGTAAATTGGGTTTCCATAAATTTAACAACCTTTTATAACTAATATACTTAATTAATAATAATCAATATAAATAAGGAAGAGGAAATTGCTTAATATAAATCAATCAAACAATTGATAATAATGTAGAAAGGATAAGGAAAAAAGGATACAAACAGATTTATAATGGTTGATAAATAACCTTTACCTATGTCTAGTCCAAAGAACTTTCATAGAATTCCATTATGATTCTTCTTTCAAGATAATGAATAATCTTTGTATAACTTTTCCCAAAAAGATACAATGAAAAGGAACCTAAATCCAACTTCAAACACCTCTAAGTACAATAATATATGCCCCAACCAAATCTTACAACTCAAAGTACCTTACTTTATCACTTGATAACTTCATAGTGGCTCACTCACACCAATATGAGATAATGATGATCAAATGATTGAAAAATACATAGAAATGTGTGTAAAAGATACCTAAATAATTCTTAAGAAATAATGATAAAACAAGTATTATAGGGTTTTGGGACCTTATTTGCTAGTAGAATCAACAGATAACCAGTATAATGGCTATTTACAGAGCACTAGTCGATTAGTATAGCATAATGGTTGATCAATGTGTATTGAATGTACATATTAACTATGTTGAGAAACTAGTCAACTAGTAGGCATATTGGTCTTCCAATACATCAACTAATGTTACTACGAAATATGAGACAATGATGATCAAATGATTGAAAAATACTCAGAAATGTTTGTAAGAGATAACTAAATAATTCTTAATATAATAAATAACGATAAAACATGCATTATAGGGTTTTGGGACCTTATTTGCTAAAAAAATCAAAAGCTAACCATTATAATGTCTATTTGCAAAGCACTAGTTGATTAGTATAGCATAATGGTTGATCAATGTGTATTGAATGCACATACTAACTAGACACTAGTCAATTAGTATGCATATTGGTCTTCTAATACATCAACTAATGTTACTACAAAATATTAGACATGATGCTTAGATGATTGACAAATTACATAGAAATGTGTGTAAAAGATACCTAAATAATTCTTGGCATAAGAAATAATGATAAAACATGTATTATAGGAATTTGGGACCTTATTTGCTAGTAGAATCAAAAGTTAATCATTATAATGGCTATTTGTAGAGCACTAGTCTATTAGTATAGAATCATGGTTGATTAATGTGTATTGGATGCACCTATTCACTGTGTTGAGACATTAGTCAACTAGTAGGCAATTTGGTCTTCCAATACGTCAACTAATGTAACACTCAAATATGAGACAATGACAAATGATTGAAAAAATACTTAGAATTGTGTATAACAGATGAAGTAAATCACACATTAATATAAAAGTTACGTACAATATATGATATACATAAGAAGGGGGGTTGAATTGTGTATTCTTTTCGTGAATACAAAATCTTTAATATTTCTTGATAAGAACTTCTTTAACTTGTTAAAAGGTTATCAAAAAATTGTTATATAGTTAAATCGCAATTAACTTCTATATACTTGTTTTTAAAACAAAATAGAATAAGTTGAGAGATAGAAGATAGATCCTGCGATTTTATACTGGTTCACCCCAAACCGTGGGCTACGTCCAGTCCTCAGAATTCTTCTGAGTTTTCACTATACTTCAACAAGTTTACAAGTATTCTTTCTTCCCTTCCAGAGCCTCTTCAGGTATCTTACACCAAGTATTCTTTCAGCTATCTTAGCATCTTCAAGCTATTAGCCTTTTCTTTCTCTCACTATAAAGATATTGTAAGCTACTGTTACAGTAGGTTTAGCTCTCTAGTATCGCACTAGAGAATTTTTCTTTCCTAATTAAACACTTGAATGCTCAAAAGTGTAAGATCTTCGAAAAAATTGAAAAGTTGTTCAATCTTCGACTACGATTATTATTTATAATCTAAGTCTCCAACTTCTTCTTGATTCTTGATAACTGCTTCTTGAATCTTGATATCCACTTCTTGAATCTTGATAACTGCTATTTAGTTGAGTTCTGTAACTAACTCTAACTAACTAACTATTCGATGTACTAGTGTATCTTTTACTTTGTATCATCTGTGTTTTGCTTCTTCTGTATTTTTACTTCTTATGTGTATTTACTTCTGTATTTTTCTTCTTCTATATCTTTGCGCTTCTTCTATGTTTTTCCTCTTCTATATCTTTGCACTTCTTCTATGTTTTGCTTCTTCTATGTTTTGCTTCCTTCTATTTTTTGTGCTTCTTCTGTGTACTCCACTTCTTCTGTGGTTTTTTTCTGTGCTTTGCTTTCTTCTGTGTTCTCCACTTCTTCTGTGCTTTGCTTCTTCTATAGCTTTTCCTTCTTTTGTGTGTTGCTTCCTTCTGTATTTTTGTGCTTCTTCTGTGTTTTTCTTCTGTGCTTTGCTTTCTTCTATGTTCTCTGCTTGTTCTGTGTTTTGCTTCCTTCTATATTTTTTGCTTATTCTATGTTTTTCTTCTATGTTTTGAACTTCTACACTCTTAACACACTCATCAAACTAGTTCATTTATTTCTAACATTATTATTATTTGATTGTCATCAAAATTAATCATCGTAAAGTCCTCCTGACTTAATAATCTCCCCCTTTTTTATGATAACAAATAATCATAATTTAGAAAGATTAAAGTGAATGAACTATTTTTATTCAGATAATGAATAAGAAGACAGTAATTAATATACACATATGCTATCTTCTTTTCTTGTATCTGTTCTTCTCTTCTTTCTTTTGCTTTTCTTTCATCTGCTTCTGCTTCTGCTTCTTTTTCTACTCTTCTCCCCTATTCTTTTATTCTTTCTTCTTCCTTCTACTTTTCTCCCCTTTTCTTTTACTCTTTTCCCCCTATTTGTTATTCATCAAAAAAATTTAATCGTAGATGCTTCATAATTTTAAAAAACATACGTTGCATGTCAATCCTGATCAACTTAAGGTCTTCTTCTATTGAAACTCAAAAATAAGCTCATTCCTCATGTAGATCACCAACTGAGTCACTCAAGTCATCAACCTTAGTATGAATTTCTTCAATCTCCTTCACTAAGGCTTCCTGACTCCACTCCTGAGAGTGACTAACTTCTTCTATACAAATTATAGGAACTTGTTGAGGTGCACTTGATGGATAGAAGTTTGTTTCAACTTATTTTTCTGAAGGTAAAACATCTAATTCAATGAATTTCAAAACAGGAGCTTTGAACAGTTGTTTTCCTTTAGGGAGATCAAGGTCATCAGGTTTTGGTAATTTTGGTATTGGTTTGCCAAGAAGGTGAATGACATCTTTGATTGAAGGTATATAACTTAAAGGTCTAAGGTGCATGATTAGGTACACCAGAGTTTCTAAGTTGAAACTGATACCTTCGACCATGATAGTTCTGAATTGTCCTTTGGTCACTCTTCCAACTACTTGAGAAGTTGCATCTATGGTGAAGCATCCACAATGGCTTCCTGATGCTTTTGAGATGTGATGTGAAACACAGATGCCTCTTCAATACTCTACATTGCATACATCATCTATGCTTCTCACTACTTCTTATATTTGCTCATCCATAAGGTCACCTGTTTTTCCTTTAGGGTACATCTTATGTTTCCCTTTTTCTATATTGCATGCAATGTTTGAAGCTCTAGGTCACACATCAGGTACAATCTTGATCAATGTTCTACTTGTAGCTGGGTAGATAGTATATCGATATTTTGTCATCTTCAAAGGATATGGTTCTGATTTTTCATCTCTCAGAATCCCATATAATCTTCTTTCTTCAGGATTCAGAAGATGTATAGACCGATTATTGATCAAGATAGGTTCAACTTATACCTTAATTAACCTTTTCACAGGTTCTCTTATTATGATTAAGCTTCTGCTTCCCATAGGCACCATTTCTTCTATCACTTTCATTTTCAAGTCCTCTTTTCTAATAGGACTATGAGATACTAAACTGTGTTCAACTGATTTTTCCTTTTGTTGGCTATTAGTTGAAGTACTCTCTTTCTGAACTATTCTTCATCTTCTTATTTTCTTTTACCAATCTAAAAGGTGGTTGGGATTGGGGTCTCTTCCTTTCAAACTCCAACTTCCTCTTAATTTTAGTCTCTTTGGTTGACTTTTGCTATTGTTATTGCAAAATTAAGACTAAAGACCTAGTAGATTGTGGAGCTTTTTTCTACCTGCTCAGAATCTTCACCAGGAATTAATCCTTTCTCTCTCTCCTGCTTTTGTTATCAGAGAGTTAGTAACCTTGGTGATCTTCTTTATTTTTTAACTTGCTCAACATCAAGTGTCTCTCCTTTTCTTTTCAATGACACTTGTTTCTCAAATAGATGCACCTGGCTTTGTTCTTTTTGTAAAATCACTTTATCTTTAGTTGCTACCTCTGACGATTTATTCTTCTTTTCTTCTATAGCCATTTTTCCTGAGGATTGAGGTTTCTTCTTCTCTGTGGGAGTAACATTTTCACTTACACTGTGTCTAACAGCACGCTCCCTCTCAGTCCTTGCTTTTGCCATAGAAATTGTCTCCTTATTTTCTTGAGTTTTCAATCCCATTCTACATATAGTAGACACATTAATAATGCTTTTGATATTCATCTTCACCCTGTTTCATCTATCAAGAAGAATTTCATAATCTCTAAAGATTCTTATTAACATCATATTATATGGTAAGGCATTAGAATCCCTCTTCATTTTCATCATATACCTCAAAACTAGGTGTGTAAGATTTATGGGATAATGGTTAAGTAGATAGAACAAGCATTGTTCATCTATATTTGTCACAATGTTCTTCGATCCTATTATTGGTAGAATATAGTGAAAAAGTATCATATGTAGAACCCTAGCCTTTGAAATAAGATTTGACACCTTCTTATCCTTTGGGTCACTACATCCATATAGTTGTCGATTTATATATGCCTTCTTTACAAGGCTTTCAGTCATCCATCTAGTGTTATGAGACACCTTTTCTCCAACATATGGACATCCATGGACCTTATTGATTAGCTCTAGTGCCACAATAACTGACAATCTATCCACCAGTGATACTACAGTATCGTCTACTACTTTCATATTCTTCTAAAACTCATAAACTTCATTAAGATAAACTGCTTCACGAACCTGAAAGAAGTTTTTCCATCCCACTGCATCGAATTCTGATCCAATATCCATCTAATTCTTCTTTAAGGATTTGAAATCAACGAGTCTTTCATAAATCATAGCTTGCTCCATTATGATCTTTAAACAGTAGGAACTTTCTCAACGTAATGAGATTAGTCTCTGAAGATGATAATGTATACTGAAAGGGCTTGAAATCAAGAATAGAGTAATGAAACGTTTTCATTTGAGAGTTTCTGCAAAAGTCGATTTTGGAGGATTTCAAGAGTATTCTAGAGTCGGTGATGTTCTGAACCTTTTAAGAGGATTTCCCTTTATGCTACTAAGGGCTTAGTGAATATATATGCCTATTGATGATTTGTCTCAACAAACTGTACACTACAATTCCCCCCTGTACATAGTCTCATAGAAAATGATGCCTAACTTTGATTTGCTTTACCCTTGAGTGTTGTATTGGATTCTTCGATAAGTTTATAGCACTTGTGTTGTCACAGAAGATTGGGATTTGTTCTTCTTGTATTGAATAATCTTCTACCCGATACTTAATCTACAACGTCTGTGAGCAACATCTTGCAGCTGACATGTATTCAGCTTCTACAGTAGATAGAGTAATTGAGCTTTGCCTCTTACTAGACCAAGAAACTAGATTATGGCCAAGAAAGTAACATCATCAACTTGTACTGTTTCTATCAATCCTGTCTCTAATGTAATCATCATCGCAATAGCTAATTAACCTAAAATCATTACCTTTGTCATACTTTAAGCAAATATCAGTAGAACCTGATAAATATCTCAAAATTCTTTTAACAGCAATATAATGAGATTCTTTAGGATCTGTTTGAAATATAGCACACAAATAAACACTAAACAGAATATCAGGTCCGCTTACTGTAAGATAAAGTAAAGAACTAATAATTCTTCCAAAAAGTGTTTGATCAACCTTCTTACCTGCTTCATCCATAGATAAAGGGTTAGAAGGATGCATAGGAGTTGACATAGGTTTTACTTTATCCATTCCATATTTAACCAACAGTTCTTTGATATGCTTTTGTTGATTAATAAAAATCTTTTCTTCGATTTTCATAACTTGTAAACCAAGAAAGAATTTTAATTCACCCATCATGCTCATTTCAAATTCACTCTTCATCAGTTTTTCGAAACTAGAACATAGCTTTTTAGACGTTGCATCAAAAATAATATCATCAACATATATCTGTACTATGATGAAATCATTCTCGATGCATTTTTTAAACAAAGTCTTGTCTACATTTCCTCTACTAAAACATTGTCAATCAAAAAGGAACTTAGATAATCATACCAAGCTCGAGGAGCTTGTTTCAATCCATATAAAGCTTTGTGAATTCTATAGACATAGTCTGGTTTCTTAGGATCTTCCAAACCAGGAGGTTGCTTTACATAAACCTCTTCGTCTATAAAACCATTCAAAAAGGAAATTTTCACATCCATTTGAAACTGCTTTATATCATGACAAATGGCATATGCAAGCAAAATCCTAATAGCTTGTAACCTAGCTATAGGAGCATAAGTTTCATTATAGTCTATTCCTTCTTGTTGATTATAGCCTTGAGCTACTAATCTAGATTTGTTATGACTTACTCTACTTGACACGTCTAGTTTATTCTTAAAAACTCATCTGGTTCCTGTAATAGACTTTTTGGAAGGTTTGGGTACTAAAGACCAAACTTTACACCTTGTAAATTGGTTTAGCTCTTCTTGCATGGCTAAAATCCAATCATTATCTTGAAGAGCTTCATCAATTTTCTTAGGCTCTATTTCAGAAATAAAAGCTACATTTCCTTCTCTTATGAATTTAGACCTAGTTCTCACACTGTTTGAAGTTTCTCCTATAATCAAATCTTCTGGGTGAGAAGATTTATATCTCCAGTCCTTTTTCAGACTAAAACTTTTAGGAACATCTTCTACTTTCTCTGGAGGAACATCTAATGGTGACTTATCTTCATTATCAACCAAGGGTACTGCTAGGGTTTCATTATCAGTATCATTACTTCTATCTAGTTGAGAACCATCATCAAAATTGACATGAATAGATTCTCCAACAGATTTAGAAGTAAAATTATAAAACCTATAAGCTTTAGAAGATAATGAATATCCTAGAATAATTCCTGAATAGATCTTAGAATCAAATTTATCCAAAATTTCTTTTAGATTCAATATAGTACACTTACAACCAAATGGATGAAAGTAAGATATATTAGGCTTCCTTCTATTCCATAACTCATATG
>JANZXR010178192.1:0-32960 GCA_027575705.1 Erythroxylum echinodendron
AGAGAGTTTTAGTGGTTGAGAGGAAAGAAAGAAAGCTAAGCTAGGGTTTGATTTTTCTTAGTCTTGAAGAGTGATTTAGGGGTTACTCACTAAGAGAAAAAGAAAGAGGAAGGTAAGAGCTTTTTTAGAGCCAAGGATCTCATTAGTTGGTGAAGATCCAAGGTAAGTTGATTTCCAAATCTATTGGAGTTTTGAAGGGCTTTTGGTTCAAAGAGCTTAGGAAATGTATGGGCTTAAACATTCTAGTATAAGTTCAGAACTTTTGGTTCTATAGGTTCTCAAACTTGATTCCTATTGAATGAGGACTTGGTTTGTTGTAGGAAACCAAACGAGTCCTACCCAAGGCTAAGAGGAAAGAAAAAAGAGAACTTTTATTGTCAAGAAATTTGGTGGGTGATGCTTTTATAGTTATTGTGTGATTGGGCGGATTCTTACCTATATATGTGTGCATGCATGTTCAATTTGCTGAAATTTATGATCATTGAAAATGTATGCGATTTATGAATTTTGATTCAGTTATTCCATTGAAATAAGTCATGGCATTTTGTTTGAATGAAAAGATAAACAAGCATCAAAGTCTGAGTATACGATTAAATGAATATGTGCTTTGTTTGGGCGAGAGTGGAAGCATTCTATTCGTCACGTGCACGTTGACAAGAGCCTTCTCCCGGCTGCCCACTTGTGGTATATAAGCTTCAAAAAAGGACTCATTATGTTCATGGGGTAAACTTCAACTTCTCCATTCTGTCCATAGAATCCTCGAGCCATTTGTTGTGCATTGTATCTGTAAACTATCAAGTAGGATGCAGTTGAGTGTTATGTGTTCTGCATTATTCTGCTTGTTTGAAAATAAATTATTTGTTTACATATCTGTAAATACATATATATATGCTTGGATTTGTGCTAATTACTGATGGATATAAATATATTAGCCACAGAGCTGTGTAGCTCAACCCCTTTTCTCCCTTCCTCAGGTGCAAACCAAGATGATAGTGATCCCTGCAAGGCATCGAAAACTCCACATTAGTTAAAGACATTTGGACTAAGTCAGTGATTGTAATAGCTTATTCGGCATATCAACATGAAGCATCTTTTGTGTTTTGGTTTAAGTTGATGTGTAATTTGATTTGTAATAACTCTGACTGTGTTTTAAAATGGAATTAGTGAAATTGAATTCCTTAGTATGATCATATTATTTTAAAGATTTGGATAATGAAATGTGTGTGTGCATGTTCTGCTTGATGAATTTGCCAACTGTTGTTAGTTTTAGAATAGCACGTCAGAGTTGGAAGGATTGCGTGTGAAAAACACAGATGAAAGGGATCGTCTGTGATGACTTCACAACCTAGAGGCAAGGAAAAATATAGAGGAAGAGTATCGTCTGTGCTGATGTCAGAACACAGAAGCAAGAAGAAATAGAGAGTAGAAGTGTCATCTATGCTGACATCAGAACACAGAGGCAAGGAGGAATAGAGAGGAAGAGTATAATCTGTGCTGACATCAGAACATAGAAGCAAGGAGAAATAGAGAGGAGAAGTATCGTCTGTGCTGACGTCAGAACACAGAAGCAAGGAGGAATAGAGAGGAGAAGTATCATCTGTGCTGATATCATAATACAGAGGCAAAGAGGAATAAAGAGGAGAAGTATCGTCTGTGATGACGTCATAACACAAAGGACATGTCATCACATAAAGGATAGACCACAAACGATAAGTGGTCAACACAAAAGATAAAAGTCAACTACAAAGGTTATAACACAGAGGATGGATCACAGACAATAAGTGGTCAATATAGAAGATAAAAGTCAACTATAGAGGATAGAACACATAGGATAGTCCACAGACGATAAGTGGTCAACACGAAAGATAAAAGTCAACTACAGAGGATAGAACACAAATCATAGGCCAAGGATAATAAGAAGGAGTTAAGAAGTTATGTTGGTTGAAGAATTTCATCTGTGTTACTATTTACAGACTTCCTCTGTGTTACTGTTCACGACTATCGTCTGTGTTACTGTTCACAGACTTCCTCTGTGTTACTGTTCACGGATATCGTCTGGGTTACTATTTACAGTTTATCTTCTGTCTTATTTTTGACCATCCAGAAGTTACAATTGGCCTTCGAGGTGTTCATGAAAGTTGTAGCTCTTGAAGTCCTCTTTCAAACTATTCCTAAAGAAAAAGTTATGCTAATAGCCTAGAAGCATGTACATATGTAAAGTATGGACTCACCAACGCTGTTCCTTGAGGTATTCAGTTTGAAATGGATAAATGGATTAGTTGACTATTCGAAGAGCAGAGCTGAGCTTATAAAGGGGAGTTTTGAATGCAGGTATAGTTGATAAATGTGTGTTATCTGAATGCGATTGTCGGGCTCTAGAAGCGGAGTCTGACATACCCAATATCAGACAACAAGTGGATTAGTCCAGTGCAATGTGTACCTAAAAAAGGTGGGACAGCAGTGGTGGAAAATGTGAAGGGTGAGCTAATATCAACCTCAGCAGTTAGCAAGTGGTGGGTCTGTATAGGTTACAGGAAACTCAACTTAACGACAAAAAAAGACCTTTTCCATTGTCTTTTGGTGATCAGATGATAGAATGAGTTGCTAGACATGCATTTTATTACTTTTTGGATGGCTATTAAGGCTACAATTAGGTATTTATATATCCAAATGACCAGGAGAAGACAAATTTTACATGCCTATATGACACCTTTGTGTACTAATGAATTCCATTTTAACATTGTAATACACCAGCTAAATTTTAGTGGTGTATGATGATAATTTTTGTAGACATGATTGAGGATTTTCGGGAAGTATTTATGGATGATTTTTTAAATATTTAGAGATTATTTCGAGCAGTGTTTGATAAATTTAGACGAAGTTATCCAACAATGTGAAGATTCATATTTAGTCTTAAACTAGGAGAAATGTCACTTAATAGCTTAGGAAGGTGTTGTGTACGGACGTAAGATATCCTAGACTTGTATTGAAGTGGATAAAGTAAAAAATGAAGTTATTGATAACCTTCCACCACAAGCAATGTTCAAAGGCATGTCAGATTCTATCGATGATTTATAAAGGATTTTTCATTAATTTCCAAACCCCTTACTCATTTATTAGTAAAAGATGCATCTTTTGTTTTTAATAATGATTGTTTACTTGCTTTTGTTAGGTTAAAGTGTGTATTAACATCAACACCTATTTTATAACTGCCAAAATGTGCATTTCCATTTGAATTGATATTTGATGTCAGTGACTACAAAATTGGATGCATATTGGGGCAACGTAATGATAAAAAGTTGCATACCATCTACTACGTTAGCAGGAATTTAACAGTACTCAACTTAACTATACAACCTAGAAAAAGAGTTAGCGATAGTTTTTGCATCTTACAAGTTTTGTTCTTAGTTACTAGGTTCAAAGGTTATTGTGTTTATAGATCATACAACACTGAAGTATCTTTTTTCCAACAAGGACGTAAAGCCCCAATTGATCTGATGGATACTATTACTATAAGAATTTGATACAGAGATCAAGGATAAAAAAAGGAGTAGAAAATATGGGAGCTGATCACCTATTAAGGTTAGAACAAGGGGGGTTGTATCCACAAGCATAAATCAATGAGCAATTCGCTGATGAGATGTTATTCTTGATAAATGAATTAAGTATTTCATGGTTCGTGGACATTGCGAACTACATCATAGGTTGTATCCTTTCACCTCTTTTTCTTAATATTAGAGAAAGAGATTTTTACACAATTGTGCACAACATATGTGGGAGGAACCAATTTTGTATAAAAATTATACTGATGGATTAATTAGGTGATGTGTTATAGATAATGAATTTCTTGATGTTTTAACTTACTGTCATAGTTCTTTATATGTAAGACATTGCAAGGCCAACAAGATAGTTGCAAGAATGTTAAAGTGTGGATACTTTTGGTCAACATTATTTAAGGGTGCATAAGACTTTGTAAAATGTTGTGACAGATGTCAAAGAGTTGGGAATATTTCAAAAATAAATAAGATGCCACTATCAAAATCTTAGAAGTTGAATCGTTTTATGCTTTGGGGCTAGATTTTATAGGTCTGTTTTCGTCCTTTTTTGAAAATACTTATATCTTGGTGGGAATTGATTATGTATCAAAATGGGTCGAGTCAAGGTTATAGCATCAAGTGAATATTAACAAGTTTGGAGTGCCCAGGGTCATAATCAATGACGAAGAAGCACATTTCTATAACAAATCATTTGAGTCTCTATTGAAAAGATAGGGGATGAAACATCGAGTTATAATGCGTTACCACCCATAAATGAGTGGGCAAATGAATGAAGGGATAAAAAACGCTTTAGAGAAGAATGTCAATAGTTTAAGAAAAGATTGGGCAGCTAAGCTAGATGATGCAGTTTTGGCCTATCGGACAACCTTCAAGGCAATTATTGGCACCATTCCTATCAATTTTTTTATAGTAAGGTTTGTCATTTACTATTGGTGTTAGAGCACAAGGCATACTGTTCACCCTTTGAACAAGTATAAAAGTATTAAGCACATGAAGCAAAAGGTAGACCATGCCATAAAGTATTAAGTACATGAAATAAATGTATACCATGCCATTTAGTAAAAATAAAAATAAAAATTCTTGAGATCTAAAATAAGAAGGTAGAAACACAATTCCTGAGTCAATAATAAAAAAAGAATGAAAGATAAGTTACTCCTACTTATATTTAAATAAGGTGAGAGGCATACTTTACCATTCGTTAGAGGAAGTAGTCTAAATATATAATCTAAAAAAATAATATTTACTTTAAAATTAAGCATTAATAAGTCATGTAAAAAGTATAAATGGTCATCAAAAAAATAATTTTCTATCCTCTCATCTCAATATATTTAATAATTAATTTAACTCAAATAATCAGAATCCTTAAAATTCCTAGTTTTTTCTACATAAGATTTTATATAAAACGCTTAAATAAAATAGTAATACAATAACTTTTTCAAAACATGCTTAACAACTTAAATAATCTTAGAAAGAGTGGTTACCTTCTCAAAAATAAAAGAAAGAAAAAGAGAGAGAATATAAAGACAATAAGGAGTAATAGGAATGAAAAAGTAAAAATATGAAGGATGGGGTTGTGTGTCTTGATTTTTCAAGACATCTTGTTTGTCTCTTTCCTTTTTTACCCTTATCATCTTTTTATTTTAAATAGTCAACTATTAAATTATTCCCTCTTTAATAAACTCGAATTACACTTATGCAATTATTTCAAATTCTCCCCCTTGTCAATAAACCCAATTTTTAACCTTCTTCAAAAATTTTCATATTTTTTTAAATTCATATATTACACTTATGTAACTCATATTCAGGTATCATTTTTATTCAAATAATTTAGAATTCCCTAAAATTTCTAAATTTCTCTATATAAAGTATACATATTCTCTTAAATAAAAAATAACAAAATTTTTAAAAATATTCTTAACAACTTGAATAAAATTGGAAAGCGGTTACCTACTCAAAAATATAAGAAAGTAAGAAGGAGTTTAATTTCCCCTCTTTTCTTTCACTTTCTCTCTCTAAAAGTGAACCAAACTTTAATCACTAGGTTTTAACCTCTAAATATTTTAATCTTGCCTTAACTTGAAGAAACTTTAATCAACTAAGGTTTTGGTGAGAAAAAGGAAGAGGACAAAAGGAGAAGAAGAAGGGGAAGGAATGAGAAAGTATAACTGGGGAGGGTGGCTGTGTCACGATTTTCAAGATAGTAAAAACAAATGGGCATCTACTTTAGTAAGATTCTTTATGAAAAGAATGCAAGCCTTTCCACTTATCTACAAATGGATATATAACACTAAAAAGCTTAAAATTTGAAGGACATTCTACTTAGTAAGGACAACCTATTATTTTTTGTGTTTAACACCAAAGTTGAAGCACAAAACACCATTGAATTAGGCCCTTGGAATTTCAATAATAAGCCAATATTTTCAATTACATATTAAGCTTGATTTGGTTTTGTAAATTAGGTTCCCTCTACGAATCAATATATATAGTATACCTTTGGAATATTGGCCACTAGGGGACTTATTTACTTATATAGCTACATAAGATAGCCTATTAGAATGGAAGAAGCTTAAGTATCCTTTAGAAGAATATGTTATACAATGTTATATGTAGTGATGGAAACGAAAAAGGAACCATTTGACAGTATTCATCTATTGAAGCTTAACCCTAATGACTCTCTATATAAAGATTCGTTGTGCGTTACATACTAGTAGAGGCTATGGAAATGAAAAAGGAACCACTCGACAATGTTCCTATATTAAAGCTCAACCTGATGATTATCTATATAAAGATTCAGTGTGTGTTACATACCAGTAGAGGCCATACATGACTATGCAAGGAAAAATCTAGAAACTAATAGGAAAATTTTTCAAAAAGGGAGATTACCCGGAACCAATGAGGTTAGAATTCAAGGAATTTGTGACAATATATAGCCAAATGTTCAAAGGAAGGACCTAAATAAGTCACTATATAACTATATGGAATCGAATCTCAGACATATTTATTAAGGGAATGGAGGTCTTAGACTAAGCCAAATCTAACATGCAATCTTCAGATAATATACCTACATTTCTAAGAATTCCAAAAATTATAATTGCCCTCATGAAAAACCTTAAGTTACTCAAGAGGAGGAGATAATCCAAAAGCAGAAGAGTTCAATCAAGACACATGAATAAAGTTAAGGAGGATGAGTAAGAATAAAGGCCCAAGGAACCAACTCAAGTAGATATGTCCCTCCTTATTTAAAATGTAAGTGATATTCATTTCCTTAAAAAGCTTTTAATGCTTAAAGACTATATTAATGAAATAAAACTTATATTGATAAGTATTTTGGAGATAAAACTCAAGAGGGAAAGATGTAACAATAAACTCTCATTCTTCAAGAACCACTGAAGGATAATCACAAACTGTGATTTTCATCATTATGGTCATATCATTGTAGAAAATGATTATAAGAGAACTACATTCAAAATTTTGGACAGTTAGACCAACATATATATGCAGTTCTTTCTATGATATATGGATCCAACTATATATATATTGCTTTCTTTCATGTATCATATAGAGATCCAACTACACATACCAAAGGGGGTACTACGGAATAGATTTAAGAATCTTCATAACATAGTCTTATCATAGATGCTCACTATAGTTTTCAAAAGTACAACATTCTTATTTGAGGGTAATAGAAATTAGTGAATGAGAAACTTTACTAAGGGCCTTAGGAAGTGTGTGAAAACTCTGAAAATCATTGACTTGAGGATAGAAGTCAACTTTTTTACCTAGAATAACAAATAAAATAGTGGTTTATTAAAAAAATTCATAAAAGCAAAAATACTTGTCATAATCATTTATTTTCTAATCATATATTAATTATCTTATTGAACTTAACTAAGGCTTTTTCAAAGAGATCCCCATGTTGCTTTAATAGTTACTTAGTAGAGAATGAAGGACTTAAAGAGGCAATCCTCAAAAAGCTAGTAGGATTATATAAGGCTTTAAGAGGTTTGCATAAAAAAACCAAGTTTAGTGAAATATGAATTAAATCTTACTTTGAACAGGAATATGATAGAGGCTATGAGTGGTGAAGCCTTGGTGGATAGGACACTGGAGGATGCTGGGAACTTCATAGCAACAATGGTAGCAAACTCCCAGTATTGGGGCATTTGCAACAATGCTTCCTCCTCAACAAAGCAGGTGAAGGAGGTCTCCATTTCTAAGTTAGAACAGCAAGTCGTAAATTTGACTTCATTAGTACAACATACAGTGATAGGAAAGGGATACTAAGGTATATGGTATTTGTGCATTAGTTAACCATCCTATAGATTTTTGCTTTTCCTTGCAAGATAAACAGTACGTTAACATAATTGGAGGATAACAAGGACAACAATGAAGGTATAACCCTTTTACCTTACTTACAATCTAGGGTGGAAGGATCATCCTAACTTCAGGTACAGAAACCAATACTAAGGAAGTAGTTCTAATGCACGTCAACCTATTTATTAATAGTAACAATAAGGATTCTATGACCATCAGGTTTCCATCATAATCAGTCATATTTTCAGCCATGAACACTGACTCCACAACCACCATAACAACAACAAGCTGGAGGTATGTCCTTAGAGGAAATTTTTAAGATCTTAGTGACTAACACTCTTCAATTTCAGCAGGAGGTGAGGAATAGTTTGAAGAATTTGGAAAATTAGGTTAGTTAGCTAGTTGTTGTTGTAAGGAAGTTGTAGGTCCAAAGTTCCATAAGGTTTTTTAGCTAACCTAAAAGGAACCCAACAGAAGACGCTTGCATCATTTCCTTAAGAAGTGGCAAGGAGGTACAAGGGCTAAGGAAGGGGAAGGAGAAAGAAGAAGAGGAAGAAACTAAGTTAACCAAGAAGAAGGAGGATCACCATCTTCAGGTGAGTACTTCACACCCTATTGTTAATAATTCATCTTCTGTTCCATTTCCAGGTATGTTAGAAAAGAATAAGCAACATAAGAAGGAAAAGGAAATATTGGAAGTCTTTCGCAAGGTTGAAGTTAATATCCCTCTTTTGGAAGCAATTAAGCAAGTTTGACTTAACAAGCGCGTGTTGATATCAGTTGATATCCCACCAACATACATTAGTTGATATCAGTTGATAAGGTTCAAGCTTGTGACCTTAACAAGAACTTGTTGGGAGGCACCCCAACGTTATCTTTTCATTTTAGTCTCTTGTTGTTTCAATTTTTTTAATTAATTTCATTTGAGTACCTTATTTGCTTTTCCTATTTTATTTTTAAGAATGCAAAATTAGAGTTCTGAATTCTGCTTTTAAATCAATGAGCCCTCTTTAATCCAGGGGAGTCTATCTGTTCTCATCCCCTTACATGTGTTTTTATTGATTGTAGGACATTAGGGACAATGTCTTATTTAAATGTAGGGTGGGGCATGTTTAAAAGTTTTGCATTTTTGCACTTGAACTATAATGAATGTTGAACCATGCCATTCTTTCATAGTAGTTGGATTAAGAATTGAGTGATGTGCTTGAATTTGGATTAGGCATCTTGAGCGGAAGGTGAATCATATAGATTGATAGAAGTAGTTAATTGTATAAACTCAGTCAATAATTTGATACTTGAGTGATTAGGTAATGTATGCAATTTTGATGGACTTTCATATAAGCACATATGAGGTTTTAAGCCTGCATGACTGCATTTCATAGTCATTCTGTTTCTTTGTTGTGTGTGATGCTCCCTTAAGAAGATTACCTTCAAAACTCGCATTCAACTGGTTTGAAACTACGAGATGCATGTTTTATGGAAATCATTAAAGCCTTCTTTGTTTTGAACCCTTATCTTAAAAGACCCACTAACTCATTTTCCCCTTGTCAACTCCTTTGAGCCTTTAACCTTGTTTGTTTCTGAACTAATCACCTTACATTAAAACCCAAAAACCATTGGCCTTACCCTGTCATAAGTTTAATGAAGTAATGAGTGAGCATTTGATGTATATGATTTAGGGACTTCTGTTTTGTATTCAATTTTGAGATTTTTTGAGAGGCACTTATACTCTTGTTTTATTGATTTGTGCTATTATTGTTTCCTTATTGTTTTAGTGTTATTAAAGTTAAAAACTGCATCTTTGTTTTTGGCGTTATTGATTAGAAGCGTCTTTGTTTCTTCTGTTGAAGAAAGCATAGTAACATTAGTTAAGGATGAGTAGTTGCAGTTCATAGTATTTATACGCATACCTTATAATTTGTGTTTGGTTGTCCCTTCTTACTTAGTACTTTGTTAATAGTTATGCCTTTGACCTTTTTGCCTCACCTTAACCCAAACCCTATTACAACCCCTAAGTAAAAGCCCTTTTTGATCCATAATGGCATGTAATCTATGTGGTAGAGAATTAGTGAATTTACAAGCCTATAGTGAGTATTGAGTGAAACACCTACCTTAAACACTTAAATGAAATGAGTGAACATCGTGAGAAAAATCCATCTTAGTTTTATTTTACCTTTGATCAATGGTGTATACCTTTGACTTTATTTATGTGCATTGATGAAAATATTATGATATATGTAGTAGCTCGATTCTTGAGTTTGTTGAAGTTTAAAGGATTGCATATACTTGATTTTTTTTTAAAAATTGACAAAATATCTTGGTTGTTTTTAAATTGCTTGAGGACAAGCAATAGTTCAAGTGTAGGTGTATTTGAAAGGATTGAATTATCTTATATTTTCTTATTCATTTCAATGCCTTTTCAATCATATTTTTATGTTTAAATACTCAATTTGTGTCCATTTTTTGTTTACATATAGATTAAAGGATTGAAAACAAATATATGCTAAAAGTAAGAAGTTTGATAAAGTTTGCCAATATAAGATGCCGTGATAAGTTTGTAAGTGTTTCAAGACATTTGGAGGATTTTCAGATGAGGTCTGAACCAAAACATAGGCCCACGATCGTGGCCTCGTGATAGGAGCTCAAGCACAAGATCACAATTGTGCGGAGTCAGCCATGATCGTGACAGAGAGCAGACAAACTGGCTACGATTGTGGCCTGCGCGCAGACAGACGCGTGATTTCTTCTAGATTTGAGTTTTTGAGGGATATTTCTAATATTTTGGACCCTTGAATGACACTAGGGTTACCTTAACTAGAAAAAACTATAAAAACTTTATGAGGTAACCCTACAAGTAATTTTTTTCAATTAGCCTACATTTGGAAATCTTAAATAGAGAGAAAGGACATGCGAGAAAGGATTATGATGGCTTCGACACTTTTTACCAAAGTAGCGGCTTATAGCTATCTTTCGAGGAGAGGCTCTAATCAGGTGTTGGTTGCGTGTAAGTTTTAATAAATAACATTTGGTAATCTGTAAGTGCACCATTCGTTAGCGTAGTGATCGTGGTTTTCTGATATATCTAAGTTTTAATATTTAACTTCAATAATCCGCAAGCGTACGAGCCATTTGTGTAATACCTAAAGTGTTGATCCCACGAGGAGGATTAATCTAATCCTAAAATCTAAGGCCAAAACAATGTGCAGTATTCAAAATGTAATGAAACTAAAACAGGAATGCAATTCAATCAAGTAATTTAATTCAAGAATCAATCACAAAATATTAAAAATTAGCAATTTCAATGCACATATTCAAGAATCGACCTTAAAAACTACCAATTGAGATAAAGGGAAATTTTTACCTATATTTAACACTAACCTAATCGATTATGAATTATTAAATTATTAGTCCTAGAAGATCCAAGGGTTGATTACTCTCTCCTAAGTTATAACCATTAACCCTAAATTATAAACCCTAATCAGATTATGGAAAATTCCAATTTCTCAATTAACAATCTATCCAATCCCTAATTAGATTTGAAGTTTTCCAATAGACTTCTGGGAACCTATGTGAGATCTCTCTTCATAGAATTACCAATTTGATTAATTTCTCATTCTTATTAAATCACCTAATTCTTGTTAACCCATTTTATTATTTTTCATTAAATTCACCCTCTCAGTCTATTACCGAATTATGCAATCTCAAAAATCAATCAAAATGAATCCAAATAATATAAAACAATCAGGTTTTTAATAAATCAAAGATAAGAAACAACCCAAAGGTGAGTTTAGACATCCTCAACATTCCTACAATCCTATCATCAATGGTTATTCCAATTCTATACATTAACAAAATTGAAAATAGAACAGAAACAAGACCTAATTGGATTATAGAGGTAGCAATGTCAAGAAACCTCCTATTCTGGTAAGTACTTCGTGTCGACTTCTTCTCCACATCTCTCTTCCTTCTTCTATTTCTTAATCTTTCGATGAACTCTGTCTACGGTTTCTCATTGTTGGCTGATACAAATACTCCTTCATCATCTTTGTCTTATTCTTTACATACCTTTTGTATTATGGGCAGCTCAAGGGTTTTTTGGGGGTCCAAAAGGTTCAAAAACTCCCTCGAAACTTGACTTTCTGAGTGTCTGAGTGTCTGCTCGATGCTGGGCCACATCTGATCCTTCTGTCACGATCGTGGTACGTTCGTGTCTTAGGCTTCTATCACGATCTTGGCATATAGCATATAGGCCACAATCGTGGCCTGAATCCAGTGCTTGTGTCAAGATAGTGGCTTATTATGTCATGATTGTGGGTCATTGTTTCGGACCGAGAATATCTGAAACTTCTCTATTTATTGATGTTGACCTTGAAACACTAACAAATACATTAAGGTACCTCAAAGACATAATAATTAAACTCAAAGACTTGACTAACCCATAAAAACACCTAATCACAATTAATTAACAAATTAACACAATTTTAACCTAAACACACACTAAATGATTAAATTAACACCTAAATATATATCAAACTAAGCCCTAAAATAAGATGCAATGAACACTTGTCAACATTCCCACATTTAGACGTTTGCTTATCCTTAAGCAAACAAATACATCGAGGTACCTCAAAAACATCATATTTAAGCTCAAAGGATTGTTCTAACCGATAAAACACTTAAAACATAAATAAATGACAAACTAACACAATTCTACCCTAAACACATACTAAACAATTGAATAAATGACTAAACACGTATCAAACTGTACCTTAAAATGCGATGCATTTCACACCTATCAGCATCCCCACACTTAAACGTTTGCTTGTCCTCAAGCAAACAAAACAACAAACACAAAGAAATTCACATAGCACACATTGTTGTAATGAGAAAATGGTTTCAACTTTATGAAATCAACTTAATTTTAAAAACAATCATTTGAGTCATTTCAATCATTAACATGCTAAATCTATGTCTTGAGCCTTTGAACTACATATACATATTAATCGAGACTCAAGTGTTAAATTTTTTACCCTTTTCAATTGCACACATCCATTAATATTTCTTTAATCATTAAGACTCTATAACTACTCTTAAGTACATTTTCATAAAAAGTCAGCTATTACAAGTTCAGTAGGTTTTTATTCGAAAACACATTTTTTATTTACTTTTTGTGAATATGGACTTAGTCTTTTTATGCAGAGGCAAACATTGGTAATGAATGTTGATTTGGTTACTCGACTAATTCATGTTTTTTTATTAAGCTGCTTGGTTGGAACGTCATTGTAGCTTTTTTACTCGAAGTTACACATTTGTGATGCATGTTGATCCGATTACTCAGCTATATCATGTTTTCAACTGGCTACTAGCTCTATTCATAACCCAAAGGCTAGCAGAATATTTATTTATTTGGCAAACATAATTTTTTAATTGCCTACCTGGTTGCTTTAACTATTCATTTCCATGAAAAATACTAGTAAAGCTACTTAAGTCGAAAGGCCCCAAATTATGAATGAATGTGACAATTTAGAGCGTAACAAACTCATAATAAATCCTAATTAAGCTGCATATTTAGCCAAAGACGCTAATTCACTAATTTTGCGAGCTAATAATTCTTCACAAGCTAATAGACTATGTTTAAAATTAAATCAATATTAATCCATCTAAGTAATTGACACATTCACAAAATTCACAAAATGCAACCTAACAACTATCATACAATAAGCAATATAACACTCAAAGCAAAACACATAACCTTCCCCACACTTAAACAACACATTGTCCTCAATGTGAGAAGGGGAAAAACAAACATATAAGGAAAGAGAAACATAAATTAAAGTAAAACAAAAGAAATGAAGACTAAATTTAGAAAAGAAAAGGGGTTAGAACAAAGCTTTATGATAATGAAGATGGGGATGGTGTTGGAGCTGGTAGTTCAAAGAGTGAGGGAATTATTTATCCCAGCTCAAAACAAATTACTAAAGTTTTATTGAAAGCTCAAAACAACTCTAACTAAACCTAACAATTTCAATCAAACCACTAAATGTGATAATTTTTGGTCTTTAGCTTGACCTTGCATCCATGAATGCATCTTAATTATTCGAAGAGAAGGAAATCACTTCCTTGTCTTTTAGAATCGCTCCTCCAAGATATAGCTTGCAACAATGTGCATCGACTTTAAAAGTCTCCTCATTAACATTTTCCAGTTTGAGGGCTCCATTATTGAAAACTTGAATGATCTTAAATGGTCTACTCCATATAGATTTTAACTTCCCTGGAAATAGTCTCAATCTTAAATTATATAACAGCACTATGTCTCCTACTTTAAATTCCTTTTGTTTAAGATGAGCATCGTGCCATTTCTTTACCTTTTCTTTGTAGAGTTTGGCATTTTTGTAGGCATTATATATAACAAAACTCTTCAAGTTTGTCTAGTTGTAGAAGTATCTTTTTGTTTGCTTGTTTCTAATCAAAATTTAGTGCTTTAATTGCCTAGTATGCTTGACATTCTAATTTAACCAACAAATGACAAGCTTTCCCATACATGAGCTTATAAAGAGTTGTTTTGATAAGTGTTTTAAAATTTGTCCTATAGGCACATAAGGCATCATCCAGCTTTATTACCCAATCCTTCCTAAAGTTGTTCACCATTTTTTTCAAAATTCGTTTCAGTACCCAATTGATAAATTCCAGTTGTCCACTATTTTGTAGATGGTAGGGTGTAGCAACTTGGTTGTGAAATCTATATCTTTTTAAGAGGGCATCAAAAGATCTGTTGTACAAATGTATACCTCCATCACTTATTATCGTACATGGCACTCCAAACTGGTTGAATAATCATTTAATGAACTTTTGTACTACCATCCAATCATTGGTTGGAGACGCTATTGCCTCGTCCCAATGTGAAACATAATCTACCCTTACTAAAATGTATATATTTCCCATTGAAGATAAGAAAGGACCTATAAAATCGTTGCCCCAGTCATCTATGACTTCTACGTCTAAAGTGTTGGACAAAGGCATCTCATCTCTTTTAGAAATGTTACCTATTCTCTGACATTGATCACATTGTGCTGCAAAGGTCTGAGCATCCTTAAACAAATGTGACCGTCAAAATCCACCCTCAAGTAACTGAGCCACTTTTTTGTTGTCTCCATAATGCCCAGCATACTGACCTTTATGACATTGCTTTAGGATGTCTAATATTGCTTCCTCTGGAACACATCGTCGCATTAACCCATCAGCGCATACTCTATATAAAATTGGGTCATCCCATATATATTGGTTACAATCATGTCATAATTTCTTCCTTTATCGGTAAGATAGATCTGACATAAGTTTACCACTGGCAATATAATTTATGATATCGGCAAACCATGGTGTAATCAAACTCTTGATTAGCATCAGGGTTTCATCGGGGAAATTTTCGTTAATATCATCGCTTGGCATGCATTCCCCTCCTTCCAGTCTGGATAAGTGGTTTGCAACCACATTTTTTACTCCCTTTTTATCTCTCACCTTTATATCAAATTTTTGTAAAAGTAATACCCATCTAATAAGCCATAGTTTTGAATCTTTTTTGTTGAAAAGGCATTTTAATGCCGCATGATCGGTGAATATTATTAATTTTGAACCTAAATAATATTGTAGAAACTTATCACACCCGTACAATACTGTAAGTAGTTCCTTCTCTATAATGGTGTAATTTAGCTGAGGCCCTACAAAGGTCTTACTAGCATAGTAAATTGCATGCAACCTCTTATCTTTCCTTTGGCCCAATATGCAACCTATGGCTTGTTCACTTGCATCACACATAACTTTGAATGGAAGTGTCCAATCTGGTGGTGATAGAATTGGTGTTGATATTAATGCCTCCTTTAGTGTGTTAAATGTAGACATACACTTGTCATTAAACTAGAAGGGCACATGCTTCACAAAAAGGTTTGTCAAAGGTCTTGCATTTTGCGAAAAGTCTTTGATGAATCGACGAAAAAATCCTGTATGACCTAAAAATCCTCGCACACCATTTACATTGCTTAGCAGCGGAAGTTTCTCTTTCACTTCTATTTTTGCTATATTAACTTCGAATCCTTGGTGTGAGATTTTATGCCCTAGCACTGTCCCTTCTTGCATCATAAAATGACATTTCTCCTAATTCAACACCAAATGTGACTCACATATCTTTGAAGAACTCTGTTCAAATTAGTTAAACATATTTCAAAAGAATCTTTAAAAATTGAAAAATTATCCATGAACACCTCTATTATATCTTCAATTATGTCAATGAAGATAAACATCATACATCTTTGAAATGTAACCAGAGTATTGCAAAGTCTGAAAGGCATTTGTCTGTACACGAAAGTACCATAAGGGTAAGTGAATGTAGTCTTTTTCTGATCATTAGGGTAGATGGAAATCTAATTATATCCCGAATATCCATCTAAGAAGCAATAAAATGAATGACCATCTATGCTTTCTATCATCTAGTTTATAAAGGGAAGAGGAAAATGATCTTTCTTAGTCACTACGTTGAGTTTGTGATAATCTATGCATACTCTCCATCCTGTGACTGTTCATGTTAAAATTACTTCTCCACTATCACTTTCTATTACCATCATTCCACCCTTCTTAGGTACACATTGTACCGGGTTGACCCATTCACTATCGAAGATGGGATAAATTATCCCTGCATCTAAAAGTTTTATGACCTCCTTCTTGACCATATCCTTCATGTTAGGATTCAAACTCCTATAGGTTTATTCAGTGCATGCAAATTTAGGCTTATACCTTAAATGTTAGCAATATGCTATTCGATGGCTTTCATTCGCTTTCTAACAATTTCTAGCACCTTACTTTCTTATTTCTCATTCAATTGATTAGAGATTATTATCGGTAATGTTTGACCTTCACCTGGAAAGTTATATCTGAGATATGAAGGTAAGGTTTAAGCTTTAATGTTGATGGTTTTTCTGTAGATGGTGGTATGGGTGCTTCAATTCGAACTAATATATCTTGATGCATTTGAACATCTGACTCCTCCATCTCATCGTCTCCTTTAGATTTAGGTTTCTATTATCCATTGTTTGTCTCTGCTTCCACTGATTGTATTTTTGTGATGCAACTCTCAACTTGTTCTTGCACATTTTGATCCATAATTTCAACTTTCATACATACGTTGCTCGTTATTGGATTCTTTAAGGCCTTATTCATATTCAATTCATTCTAATGCTTATATATACTAAGTGTTAATTTCCCTCGTGAATGTCAATTATGGCTTTTCCTGTATTCATCAATGGTCGACCTAAGATTAGTAGACAGTTCTTATTTTCTTCAAAATCCAAAACCACAAAAACTATAGGAATAATTAACTTGTCCACTTGCATCAAAACGTCCACCACTATTCCAAATGGTCTTTTAATAAATTAATCATCCAACTGAATTAACATCGATGTTAGCTTGACTTCACTCAATCCCAACTTCTTGAATATTGATAAAGGAATAAGATTAATGTTTGCTGGCTCATTTTACTTAGTGAGCCAGAGGCTCTTATCACATTCTGAGCTTTAAGCTCTTTTCCACTAACAACTCCGATCACAACTACTTTTATCTAATCATGCATATCATGTATGAAATGCCTCAAATCACATATACTCAATCAGTCACTTTTATTCATTTACACATTCACTTTCACATTTTTCATTAGATAATAGTCTGGCATTCAACAATCGTGTTAAGCACACTTATTTTTGTTAGATTCACATACAATGAGCACTTTCAATGTGATTCTCATGCATCGAATGCCTCGGACTATCAATTTCTAGAATTAAAACATTCAAATCAATAATAATTAAATAATTGAAATTTAAGCAAAGATAGACAATCTTAGTAAGAACATCTAGGTTACTCATTGTATGCTCCAGTTAGCTACTGCCTCAATGTCCTGACAATGTTTAATGCGGTCGCTCTATTTGTGCTTCTATATCATGCAAAACATACACATTTACTAATTTACATAAGCACATTAACACTCAATCATACACTTATATATATGTGTTATGTATAATATATGCTCAATTTGACTATTTTAGGTATATTTCCTTAATTCACATCTCATGATCATTTATCAACATCATTCAATCATTCGTTAACACCTAATATGTCTTACACACTATAATCACCTAATCCATCATTAGCTAGGTTCATTCTAGGCTTCATTCAAGCCTAAATACATCATAAGTAAGTACCTTAGCATTAATTATCTCAAACATCACTGAAAAGACAACATTCCTCTCTTTGTACCTGTCCACGATCATGGTGGTCCTTCCCCCGATCATGACAAAACCCCATGGAACTGGCCACAATCATGGGATTTTGCCACGATTGTGACAGAACCAATATTTTGCCAAGCTGTGATCGTGGGGACTGTGCCATGATCATGCCCTGCATTTTCTTCCTCATTCTGCCACGAATTTAATATATATACTAACATCATCTACACTCTAATTTTTCCAATATTCATATCCAATTATGCAACTTCATTACATGCTAATTCAACTACCATATTATTTGCATTAAAATCCAAAAATTCACTAAATTGATTTATTTTCATTGACATAACCTCATTATACACATAATCCTAACTCTTTCTATGTTTTATCTCTTTCATAATACATTAATAAATCATCTCTATAGTTCATCGTTTGGGCTATATAACCTCATCATCTTTACCTCAATTTCATCTCAATGCCGTTCATAAGACAAATTCATAACTTAAAGTTCAATAATCATATAAAAACAAAACATATCATCATCATTCTTTATCATTCACTAACATCTTAGTTCTTATCATTGTAAGAACATTATATTAGTCTTTCTCTAAGTTCAAAACTTAAATTTATTTCCTTATATAATAACCTATAATGCATTGTTTTTATTCTCTCAAAAATAGAACATAATCACCTATATTTTATTCACCAAATTTCTGCACTCATTCATTAACAAAAATCAGGACATAAACACATCTTCATATTCATCAACTTTTAACCCTTATTCTAACACCATTTTCATATACCATCTATCTCAAAAACATCTTTAACGTAACTCATAATTTATTACTCATCATAATCACAAAAACAAGGCATGAATATGTCCATTTATTCATCCAAAATTTAGCATAACAATTAACTCCATTTACACTTTCAATCTATCCTTGATGATTAATATAAATGCATCCATTTAAACAACCGATAAATGCCATTAATACACTAAAAAAACACATTTTTCACCCATGTTACATCATATATTTAACACCATGATCATGACCATTCAATCTCAAATTAATTACCATATTTTTTCATTTATATCAACCCGTAAAGATTAGCATGATACTTACTTTATTTACTCTAAGCTTCTTCATAATCTCTAAGAAACCCTAACTCCTTGTGCTACACAGTCATCATCGTGGAGGGTGGAGTAAGTTAGGCTTTTCTAGTAACAAGTTTGAGAAGATAACAAAAAATGGAAGTAGCAAGTAATGGATGAGAGTAAGGTTCAATGTGTGATGCTTGGAGAAGAGAGTGTCGTGGGATGGTGAAGAAGAGATGAAAGCAACGAAGAAGATGAAAGCATGAATTAAAATGAAAGAAAATAAAAATGTGTCTTCCAAATGGGAGAGAATTGTGAGGGATGAGTGGTGAGTGTCACTGCCATTTATCACTGACACTTGTCACCTCCCCATGGTTCCATTTGGACCCTTTTTAAAAACTAGTCTATTTGCCTCCAATTTCTAATCCAATTGTTGCCCAATTTTCTATGACACTTTTCATTAAATCCAAATACCACATATCAATTATTTCTACTGCCATTTGATACTTATTTCTACTACCATTTATCAATTGTCTTGCAAGTTGACATTTTTCCTAGTCCGAAAATACCCAAAATTTTATAAAATTTCCAATTTTCATCGAAAACTCTCAATTGATAATTATAATCACCAAATCAATTTTCAATACAAAATATTCACTATTCACATCATAATCATATTAAAATCATTTATACCCAAAAAATGTCAATTGAATGCATGTACAGTCATTGTAATGTGTGCAAACATCAATAATCATAAATGTATATGCTTATATTATGCATGAGTATGAAATGAATTTCTTAATTTCTCAATAATATTTTTCACTTACAGTATTCTAGGGTTCTAACCCTTAGCATGGGTAAAAGGAATCTAAATAAAAGGATCTCACTCATTAGAAGTGATGGTAGCAAAGCCCAAACACAGGAGGAATTGAACTTCAAGATCTTAAACTACTGGCTCTTCTTCCACAAGTCTCCTTATTTCATTCATTTCTGAGTATATTATAGGAGAAGAAGCTAACTTATTAAATCAAAGTTTTAATGGGGAAGATTTCATAAAAGTCTAAATAAAGCTCCAAGATTTGATGGATGGAATTCTTTTTCTTCCAAAAATTATGGCACCTAATTAAGGACAGTGTTATAGAAGCTATCATTGAATTCTTTAGTAATGGAAAGATGTTCAGGGACTTCAAAAAAACATACATTTGCCTTATACCTAAGGTACCTAACCCTTTCTGTTGGTAATATTACATACCAATATCTTATTGTAACATTAGATACAAAATAATTGCTAAGCTTATTGCTTTATAACTCAAAGTTATCTTAAACCTCATCAGTAAAATATAAATGGAATTCATAAATGGTAGATTGATTAGGGGAAATATTCTACTAGCCCAAGATCTATTTAAAGGTTATAGGAGGAAAGATTCAATTAAAAATGTGTTATAAAGGTAGATTTTCACAAAGTATTTCACTCAACATACTAGAATTTCATCTTAAACATGTTGGACGTATTTGGATTCCCAAATTATTTGTGAATTGGATCTACCAATACATATCAATAACCTCATATAGAGTTCTAGTAAGAGGTAAACTAATAACCTTATTTAAAAAAGGGAAGGTTTAAGACGAGGGGTTTTATTTATGATATCTTTTATCCTTTGTTTGAAGCCCCTTTTCTAGGCTTCTTCATCATTTTGTAAAGCTTGACAGGAATTTTATGTTTCACTCTAAATGTAATAATTTGAATATCTCAAATCTAGCATTTACAAATGATTTAACAACTTTCTCCAAATTTTATGATAAATTAATTACCACTCTCATGACAACCCTATAAACCTTTAAAATGATATTAAGTTTAGGAATGAATAAGAATAAAAGTTTTTCAATGGTATCTACTAGAGCTAGTAACTAGATCCTTTCACTTTCTACAGTCTTAGGTCTTCCTATAAAAGATCCTCTTTCATATACTTGGTATTACAAATCACTATAAGGAGGCTAAGATGTAGGGATTATACACTACTAATAGAGAAAATTAAAAAGAGAATAAGTCATTAGGGTAACAAATCACTTTCTTATACTAGAAGAGTTTAACTTATAAATTTTATTTTAAATGCTTTACATATTTATTATACTACTCATATATTTCTCTCCAAAGGTTTGTTTAGGGGTATTAAAAGTATGCTAAGAAACTTCTAATGGTTAAGTAAATCCTCCAAAAGATCTTATTGCAATGTAAAATGGTCTGATCATCTTGAAAATAATTAAGGGCTTGGTATAGAATCAATCTCAACTTTTAATAAAGTCTTATTAGCCAAACGATTGTGGACGATTATGAATGATAATGAGCTATATAGGTAAAGTTAATCCACCAATGCTATCTCTAGGGTAATAGCTTATGGGAATTTAAAAGCAAAATTACTTCATCATAGGTCATGTCTCAAGTATAAAAGTCAAGGGAAAAATATCTTAACCTATGGTTTAAATAATTAGGAATTGAAAAGAAACATCCTTCTAGTTTGATAATTGGTGTAAATTGGATTGACAGCGCATCGTAACACTAGTTAAAATAAACTAGACTACTACTATAGCAGTGATGAATCTAAGTCGATCCCACAGAGAGTGTGTGTAAAGTTGTTGAAATGAAATTAATCAATGTTTAGGTTTAAGGGGTTTTGGTTTTAGATACAATAAAATAAAATAAAGCTAAACTAACTAACAAAAACAATGTAAAGAGAACATGTTAAAAAAGATAAAAGTGTGGAATATAGTAAGGACCCAATTCTTTGGCTCAATCTCGGCCTACACCCTAATTAAACATTATTCCATGATTTAGTGTTCTCATACCTCTCTTAGGGACTAATAATGGTGGGTTAATAATTAATCCAAGTTTTCCCTTAGGTAGTGTTTAATCAAGATACGATTGTTAATTAAACTTAACTACTAAATAACCTAGGATATGATCTCTATATTCAATTAGGTAGCAGCATTATGAATTAGAAAAATCGATTAATCAAGGAAACAACCACATACGATGCATCATTTAACCTAGGTTATGTTATCCCTAATGATTACGAATCATTAGTCGTTACAAGTGAATTTCAAATATAAAAATTACGGATTATATCAAAATTCTAGCAATGTGTTTGTAAATAAATGATCTAATGAACACATTCAAATCATCTTTTCACAATACCCAATGGTTTCATACACAAGCAATCTAACAATAATGATAATACAATTATCTATACACAAAACCCAAATCAATTAACATAAGATAACATAATCAATTTATAAATATAGAAAGAAGAAAGAGTCCTTAACCAAGTTATTGGCGTAGATTTTGCCCCCAAACTAGCGTTGGGAAGCTACCCATCTATGGGTCTCCATATAGTGGAGAGCTTACCTCCATCTTCATGCTTCCCGAAGCTCTCAAAGATCCCACTCAATTCAGCCAATTGCATTGAAGAACCACTCTTACTCTCGTTACTGTGTTTCCTATGCTACTGTTATGATTTTTAATTGATTATTAGTCCACTCCACTGTTCAGTGTCCTCCTTATTACTGTGCTTTTTAATTAAAACACCTCCCATACCTATTGAATGCCTGCGTGAAACACATACTTGTTTACATTAAACGCAAACTCCAACTGCTGTAATGTTTTTGTCCTCCTGGGTTACGTCGTTTGGTGTTCCTTCCCAGTTTTGCCTTGTAGTGTTATTTGCTCCCAACTACTATGTTTCTCCTTTGGTTGTATGTGTTTTGTTCATGCTTCTGCTCCTCCTTTAATTTCACATTAGGCTATGTAAATTTATTCAATTTCCATGCATATGTCGTGATCAACTTGTTTGTGTTTCCATTTTTCTTATCTTCTTTTGCTCTAATTTTCTTCTTCTTACTCTATGAAGACAAGTGAGTATTAATCTTCAAAAAAGGCCCAAATATCATGCTTTTGATTCACTTTAACTTCTTTGCTTCGGAATTATGCCTAAAATCACATATGAGTCAAAGTGAGTATCTTGAGCAATTTCATGTCATTGATTGCTAAGTGTTATAGAATAATTTCATAATCAATTACGCACTTATCAATTTCCCCACACTTAGCTTTTGGCCATCCTCGTGCAAAACATTAAAATTAAGCTCAAAGACCTAAAAACATTAACTCATTTCTCATACGCTCTAAGAATACATAAATTATTTGCAAAGATGAATGACTTCCAAAAATATAGCAAAAACTTAACATTCCAAACTTTGACTCATGATCAATCAACATTCATCATCTTCAAAAACCGAGCAATCTAATGGTAGAATCTGGAAATGTGTTTAACTAAAATATGTCCATAAGTACACTTAATATTATTCATGATCATGTCATTCCACAACTTTGCATATCATTTCGTTTCTCTATCACTAATGTTTACATGCAAAATTATAGATCAAAAGACTTTTCAAGGTTATAATCTAGGTAAACATAAAGAGAGATGTATTTGGGTTAGGTAACATTAAAGCCATTAAAGCTAGTGAAACAAAGCAACACTCATTATGACATCAAGTGCAAAATCCAACATTCACTCACAATTGTGTACATTAACTATGATGAATGCGAAAACAAGTTTCACAACTCAAACTCGAGCTCTCATACATAAACCACATGAAGTATATACCAATTTCAAGGGATCACTCATACAATTAATGACAACAAATTGAAACCACAAAGAGTGACCCTTCCAAACTAACATCTACCTCATATTCGACATACTCGAGTAACCTATTCAATATAACTTTAGGAGAATGCATTAAGTATAAATACCTTGCAAACCACATATGCACTTCTTTCTTGATACATTTATCTAAACATTTTTTTCTTTTTTCTTTTCTTTTGTTTTTCTCTTTGCTCTCTTTCTTTCCCTTTCTTTCATTTTTTCATGTAAAAATTAAAATAAACTACATTAATATGGGAATTTCAATGATCAGGCATAAAATATCATCTTAATATTATAACCAACCCACACATATGCATAACTCCAAACTTATACTTTTTTATATCCACAAACCCAAAAATCAACAAATGTTCTAGTAGATTTAAGGTTTCAGAAGGACACTTGGTTAGGTTAAAGTTTGTAATGTGGCTAATGCATAAAGAAAATGCAAATAAAGCTCAAGGGGGCTTATAAAAAAGGAAAATCATATAAAGGGTAGGCTATTTGGCTAATGTAGTTTGGAAAAGCAAAGAATGCCTAATCATATCCATATTAATGCATATGATAAAAATGTGATCTTGAATAGAAATTCACGGCAAAATTAGGATGTACATATCATAAAGGTGATATATTATCAAAAGACAATGAGATTGATATGAATGTGTTAGTCTAATAAGACTCAAAATCTCACCAACTTTGTCTACCACTAGTCATTACTCCTATAAAGATAATGCGCATCAACCAATCATAAGAGTATAAGTACATGATAAAGTTGCTGCAAAATTCTCTAGTCAATTCACATCATGACTATATAGTTCTATAATCAATAGAAAAGATAAAATGTTTGTTTTTTTGTTTTATTCTTTCTCTCATTTTGATTGAAAACTTAAAACAAATCAAACAAACAAATTCAAAAATAAACAAGCATAAAAAACTAATGCAAAAAAGTAAAGGAAAAGAAATTTACTTCCCTTGGGTTGTCTCTCAAGAAGTGCTTTCGTTTAGGGTCTTTGGCTCGATTCCATGCATACTCCTTATGTGATAAAATTTTGATCTTCAGGTGTCACATGCGGCTCCATATGAGGTTCTTCAAGATACAGTCTCAGATGATGATCTGTCATATTCAACGTCTTCCCTATCCTCAGACTCTCGATCTCTACTGAGTTCCCACATACTAGAAATATCTCGAATGTCTCTTCACCTTGTTATTCTTCGTTCACTTTCTCTAACCCATTAGGTAAAAGTAAAGAGTCATTCTCAACCACAAAATGGAACTCAATATTTACCTCAAATCTAAAAGATATAGCTTTTTCTGCCTCGAACTCCTCCTCAACTTCTTCCACACAAGCAATTCCATGAATAATGCTCTCAAAATTCTCAAGCTCCTCATCTCTTTAAAAGGTTTCCATACAAACATCCATTAGGTACACCTTAGGTTGATATGACTGCTCCTCTTTGCTTTACGATTCTAAATGATTTATATCTCTCCATCAAGGCAGTGCATCTTGCTCAAACCATTTCATATCATGTTACAATTGTAAAGTGTTAATTAGCAGCAACTTTATCAACTAATTCTTCCAAGGATGTAACTGAGTTTTGATGGCTCTCCTAATTTAGGGAACTACACCAAAATTTCCTTTCATCCTATTGAAATTGTTGGATATACTATTGAGTTTGCTATATACTCTCTTAAAGTTGTCGCATACCCTATTGAAATTGAAGATTAATAGCATTATAGGTCTTGATATAGTAGTCTAGAGATGTACTTGAATTGTGATCAGAAACTTCTGGTCTATAAGGGAATTGTTGTGCTTCCTGCAAACTATCATGGAAGTAATTTTATCGGTTATCCCATCCATAACTAAAGTTAGAATGATCAGTCCAACCTTGGATATAGGATTAAGAGTAAGAGTTAAAGAAAAAATTATTTCCATCCATATTTTTAGATCACAAACACAAAACAGAACAATGAAAGGATCATGAAATAACTGAAAAGAAACCAATTAAAAGAATATATACAAAACACTAATTAAAATCACAAATAAAAACTAAAAAACTGCACTCCCCAAAAATGACCCCAAAATTGACAGTGCATTTCACACTAGTCAAAATAAACTAGACTACTACTATAGTAGTGGTGAGTCTACGTCAATCACACAGAGAGTGTGTGTAAAGTTGTTGAAATAAAATTAATCGGTGTTTCGGTTCAAGGGGTTTTGGTTTTAGAAATAAGAAAATAAAACAAAGCTAAACTAACTAACAAAAACAAACTAAATAAAACATGTAAAAAATGATAAAAGTAGGGAATTTGGTAAGGACCTGGTTCTTTAGTTCAATATCAGCCTACATCCTAATTAAACATTTTTCCATGATTTGGTGTTCTCAAACCTCTCTTAAAGACTAGTAATCGTGGGTTAATAATTAACCCGAGTTTTAACTTAGGTAGTGTTTAATCAAGATACAATCACTAATTAAACCTAACTATCGAATAACCTAGGATACGACCTCTAGATTCAATTAGGCAGTAGCATTACGAATTATGAAAACTGATTAATTAAGGAAATAACCACATAGGATGCATCATTTACCTAGGTTATGTTATCCCTAATGATTAGGAATCATTATTCGTTACATGTGAATTTCAAATATAACAATTACGGATTATTTCGAAGTTGCAGCAATGGGTTTGTAAATAAATGATCCAACGATAACATTCAAATCATCTTTTCACAATACCCAATAGGTTCGTGTTGAGCAAGTCTTACAATTTATAAAACCCTCAAAACCTACATGCGCACAAGTCGTACTTTCGATCCCACAAGAAGGGTACTAGCCTAATCCTACGTTGTCTAAAGCTTAAAGAAAAGAATAAAAAGAAACAAAAAACTACACTATTGAACATGAAAAGTAAATTTGAGAATTTTCTTAAAGAAATGATACAAAACATAATTAAATTGAGAAGTCACATAAGTCATAATGGAAATCCATCAAGAGAGTTAATCAAGTTATGAGAGAGGGGATTTTACTTATCATTAATGATAATTTAGCCATTTAAGCATTCACGAGGTCTTAGTTCTAGATAATCGTAGAGTTGATTACTCTCTCTCGAGTTATAACCATTAATCCTACAATTGTAAACCCTAGTCGAATTATAGAAGCTGTAATCTCTCAATTCACAAATTACCCTCAATTCTAATTAGTTCTAAAGATATCTAATAAATGATTAGGTCTTGCACGAGATCTCTCTCTATGAAATTAATGACTAGATTGATTAAGTGGTCAATTGATTGCCTAACTCATTCCATTTTTATCCAGCTCACCCTCTCAGTTTGTTACCAAACCATACAATTACATTAATCAATCACAACATACAAAATAATAAATACAAAAGTAACTATGTCAACGTTATCAACAACCTAAAATCTAATTCCATACAATCCATCTCAACTTTATACATTCAAATGAAAAAGGAAACGAAGAGAAAATAGAACTTAGGTTAGACAAATCAGGAAGGCAGTGGCATCGAGATGGCACCTAATCTGGGGAGCAGTGACCTCGAGATCCACTTCTTCTTCCTCCTTTTTCCTCTTCTTCTTCTCTCTCTTTCTCTTCTTTTTCTCTGCCTTTAGGGTTTCAAAGAGTAGCTGAATGTAAAGCTCCTTCTTTCTATTCTTATTGTTCTATTTATGTTATTTTGCGTTTAAGGTTAAACTAGAGTTTTTTGTGGTCCAAGGTCCAAAAATCTTTAGAAACGTGAAGTTTGGAAGTGGTTGTGCATCTGCTCGATGCAGGCCATAATTGTGGTCTATATCAGACTTTTCTGTCATGATCGTTGGCCTTAATTTCCTCCAAAACTCCTCCATTCTTCGATCTTTACCCTGAAACATTAACAAACACGTCAAGATACCTCAAAAACATCGTATTTAAGCTCGAAGGATTGTTTTAACCCATAAAACACTTCAAACACAAATAAATCACAAACTAACACAATTTTACCCTAAACATATACTAAACAATTGAATAAATAGCTAAACACATATCAAACTATACCCTAAAATACGATGCATTTCACACCTATCAACATCCCTACACTTAAATGATTGCTTGTCCTCAAGCAAATAAAACAACAAACAACACAAACCATAAGTCACAAGTCACAAAATGCAACAAATGAGGCAATGGCTTCAACTTCACGAAATAATTTGACTCTAAACACAATCATTCAAATTATTCCAAATTATTAACATGCAAAATTCTAATTTAAGGGATCTGGACTAACATACATATTAATCAAAAATCAAATGTCAAGTTACTCACCCTTTTCAATTTTACACGCACATTAATAATTCTTTGGTCATTCAAACCCTGTAACTACTCCTAAATACATTTTCATAAAAAGTCAAGCTATTTACAAGTTCGGTAGGTTTTATTAGGGAACACTTTTTAAAAAATTTTTTAGATATGAACCCAGTCTTTTACTTGGAGGCAAACATTGATGAGGAATGTCGATCTGATTACTCGACTAAATCATGTTTTTATTAAGCTACTTAGTTGAAACATCATAATAGCCTTTTGGCACGAAGGCATACATTTGTGATGCATGTCGATCCGGTTACTTAGCTACATCACATTCTCAACTGAATAATAGCTCTATTCATAACCCAAAGACTAGAAAAATAGTTATTTGTGTAAACTTAACCAGCATATTTTTTTCTATTATCTACCTTATTGCTTAAGCTACTCGTTTTTATAAAAAAATATTAGCAGAACTACTTAAGCCAAAAGACCTAAAATTATGAATGAGTATGACAATTTAGAGGGTGAAAAATTTACACTATATCCTAATTAACTTTCATATTTAGCCAAAGAACCCAATTCACTAATTTTTCAAGCTAATGACTCTTCACAACCTAATAGACTATGTTGAAAATTAAATTAATTTCATTCTATCTAAGCCATTGACACATTGACACAATTCAAAAAATGTAACCTAACAGACCATCATACAATTTGTAAAATTCACATTCAAAGTAAAATACATAACCCTACCCATAGTTGAACAACACATTGTCCTCAATATAAGATCATACATATAAGCACAAAAAGCAGAATAAAATAATAAGCGGAAGGCAAAAGAACAAAATACTAACAAAAATGAAAAGAAAAAGAGTTAGAACAACAAACCATCATGGTGATTGAGGAAGTGATGTGTCAAAGGTGAAGTCCAAATATGCTTAATGCTAAGCTGGCTTTCCTATTTTATAATTGATTCAGAGATAGTAGGAGAATTAGTAGGGAAATGCATTCCGAATCATTGATATTTATTTATGGAAATGAAACAACTTTAGCTGCATAACAATTTAAATCTACCTAAACATGCTAATGTATGGTCATTAGCTTGACCTTGTATCATTGAAAACTCAGCCGGGATCAATTATAAGCGGCTTGCTTCCACCCTTTCCATTCAACATCAATGTTTTAGCCTGTAAGTAAGCTACAAATTGTAAAATTATCATAAGGACAATATTGATAAAGTTAATAAAATTGATTAATTTTAGTAATGTCCTTTTCACTATCAAAATGTCAATAAAATAGGGAATAACAAAACTCTCTTAATCTTCTATAGAATCTAGTAGTTCTCCCGATAAGAGGGTGAGTTGTTTTCTTCTTGGGTCTTCTTCATTTGCCCTCGTCTCCTTTTCTTCTTTAGCTTTTTGAACAGATACTTCCATAGCTTCTTCAAACTTAATGTCCGTTGTCAACTATTCTTTATCCTCATGCTCCTTAAAAGATTCGACATCATCAACTCTTTTGAATGGTATTCTTGGTGGGTAAGGTAAAGGAGAAATATAGGGAGGGTCCTCATTCTTTCTTCATCCTTTTTATACTTCTCTTGGTCTTTTACAAAGTGAGTTTTAGCTGGTCTATCTATTAGTTCTCCTAATTCTTTCCCACTCCTAAGCGTGATAGCCTAACCTTGCTCTCTTGGATATACTTTTGTGTTGCTCGAAAGACTTCCTACACTTTTTGTAGATAACATATTGGCAAGTTATTCAACTTGAACCTCTAGGCTGAGAATAGAAGAGACATGAGTCCTTGTTTCTTAATCAATTTGCTCTTCTAACCTCTTTTAGGCCTTATCCATAATTATGAGCTTGTCCATAATCTTGTCCGTTTTGGAATCGTAGTCATTGTATCTATCATGTTGAAATCCTTGTGACCTTTGATCTTTAAATTGAATCTCAGTATTGTTAGACCAAAGAAAATTTGGGTAGTTATGCCACCCGACTGGTATGTGCTGGAATAAGGATTGCCATCTCCCTAACTAACTTGTGCTCCATTAAAGTTGAATTGCTCCATGTTGTTGTTTTGTAAAGTACCACTCTCATAAAACATATGCCCGAGTGTAACAACGATATTTGAGAACATACTCTATGAGGATGGCATGTAAGGATGATTAAATCAACTAATTGCAAAAGTTTTAGACATCAAACACTTCTTAAGCAAATTAATATTCATTTTTTGCCCATTTCAATTATAAACATGCCTAGTCATAAATGTTATTATATTTTAGAATTCACATATACATTGTACAATAATTGAGAAATACAATTCTTAATACAAAATAATTGGAGACATCTGTAGGTGCAACTGATCCCGACCACTAACTCTTGTTTAAATGTAGCAGCTATACTATAAATAGCCTAACTAGACCTCCTCTGAGCCTGAAAATCAACAATGCATTTTTGGTGAGTTTTATGAACTCAGTGAGCAAACCATCCTCGATGTGCTCACTCATATCAAACACAAGAACAATTCACAATTCAATTCACAGACGTATCACATCATCAAATATTGAATATCATTCACATTTCCTCACGCTTTAACAAACACAATTTATGTACACTATTTTGCTTTCAAATTCACATACAATCAGAACACTCCCAATACAATCTCAATTATAAAACTTCTCAGACCATTAATGTCCAAAATTATCAATCATATCAATTACAATTCCATCATTGACATTTAAACAGAAATAAATCATTCCTAGCGAGAATCATCTAAATTGACCCAATATATATTCCAGATAGTTATTGCCTCAATAAACTGGCAATGTTTGGATGTTGGCATTCGAATTGAGCATCTAACCATATAATACACACATTTACATATTACTAATTTGCTTAATTATATTAGTAATCAATCATACAAATATGTATATTTATTATGTTTAATGCACGCTTAATGACTTTCCCAGGTATGTTTCCTTAATCATAAGTCTTGATCATTCAAATCATTCATTCATTAATGTTTTTCTAATAATATACATTCACAAAATTACCTAATTCTCATTCATTCATACCTAATATATTATTCATATCCTTTGGATCACATTTACATTCATTAGAACATCTTCATTCCTTTAACACTCCTTCATTCCAAACTTAATTACATTGTTATCGAACAATCTTTTCATTAAGTTATAAAATCATTTATCAACTTCAACATATCAAACATTTAACCAACTTATTCAAGAAACAATCTAGATTTAATTTAACCCTTAATCAAGTCCATATGTACTGTATTAAAATACCTTATCCTTAATTGGTTCAATAATTACACAAAACTGAAGTTAACTCTTTAGAACTAAGGCTACGATCATGAGGGACCATGCCATGCTCGTGACAGATGCTTGTGCAATAGGTCACAATCGTGGGGGCTATGCCATGATCGTGACAAAACCCAAATAACCAGGCCATGATCATGCACTTAATGCTATGATCGTGCACTACATTGCTTCTCCTAATTCTGTACGAATGTATCAAACCTATACACATACCAAACACTGAAATTTTCCAAATTACAAACCCTTTAAACCTACTTCATTATATGACCATCTAGCATCCATCTTGATTACATTAAGATTGTTCATTAAACTTTGCTCACTTTTAAATCATTAACAATTACTTATTATACATACACATACATTTCTAATTCAAAAACACTATATTAACATCTTTCTTTAGCATAAATTCACCTTCTTTATACTTTAAATTCCAGTCCAATTCATCCATAAAATAACCTATACTCCACAATTTTCATACACCAAGAACAAGCTTAAAAACTTCCAAGTTCATTCAACATATTCCAACACACTTCATCGTTAACATTATATACCTTTCATTCCAATTCAAGTATCATTCTCATACTATTAATCATGTCATAAAGATCATATTGCTACTTACTTATTAAGCTTAGAATTTTAGCTCAAAACTTCAGATTAAATTAGCCCTCCATTAATGGACAATTCATCACAAGTCAAGGTGAAAATAGGTTGATTTTTATTAGCAAGATGAAGGTAATAATAAGCTAGTTTCTTGGGTATTTTATGAAGGATTAAAGTGAGGATTTTATTTAACAATTTAGCTAAGGTATAGACTAGAATATTGAGAAAAGATAGGAGAAATTTCGGTGGAAGAGAAGTAAGGAAGACTGCAGGAACATTTCTGTATTAACTTAGCTTAATAAAGATGCTACGTATCATCCTCTTCCAATGACATTTGTCTTAAGGCATGGAAGCCACATATCCTCCTAATATATTGCCCGTAGTCCACTCCTTAAGCTACCATAGGTCTCCCAATTATTGATCCATTTATCACTTTATAATTTATTCATTTGTCAATTAATTACTTGTCCATTTGTTACTCATTTAACTCTGTCAAATGTCACTTAATTATAGGCTTAGTGTCGGCCCCCTGAAAATTTTTCCATTTAACTTAAGCAAGATAGCTTATGGAATAAATTCATGAGAGGGAATTAAGGGCATTTTCGGTATTTAGATTAAGAACTAAGGGTAAAGTGGAACTTTGGGAGAGGCATGGTGGACATGTCTTCTTATCAGGTGGTAGCGTGAATGAAAGAAGAACAGAAGAGGAGAGGTTCCAGCTGTAAGTGAAAAGAAGAGAGTTGAAAGCTAAGTTGAAATTTCTGCAAAGCTTAAAGAGAGAACATCCGAGTGCATGCAAGA
>JANZXR010179344.1:0-32910 GCA_027575705.1 Erythroxylum echinodendron
TTTCTTAATGACATCAATTTTTGCTGGGTCTACCTTTATACCCTTGCTAGAAATTTTGTGACCTAAAACAATGCACTTCTGTACCATGAAATGAAATTTTTACTAATTTAGCACTAAATGGGTCTCTTTACACCTAATTAGGACTTTCTCTAAGTTATCCAAACATGCATTAAATGATGTACCAAACACAGAGAAGTCATCCATGAAAATTTCAATGCAAGATTCAAGCATATCAGAAAAAATAGCCATCATGCATCTTTGAAATGTAGATGTAGCATTGCATAACCCAAATGGCATGCATCTATATGCAAATTTACCATAAGGATATCTAAAAGTTGTTTTCTCCTGATCTTATAGGGCTACCGGAATTTGCAAATAGCACTATATCCATTTAAGGTACAATAAAAGTCATGTCCAGCTAATTTCTCAATCATCTCATTAATGAGAGGTGGGAAGTTATAGGAAATTACTGCCTCTCTTGTTGATCTGTGTAAGAAAGAAAAAAAGAAAGGTTATTTTTCTTACACATATGCTTTTCTCTCTAACTATCTCAAGAGCTCTTGTCTTTGCTAGCACAAAGAAAGAATTCTATCCATCTCCTATTGAGGTTTCATCCTTCTATCTTCATATGTACTTTCATTAGGGATGGTTTATGTTGATTGTTGTGGTTTACGACAACCCAACGTGAAGAAGATTAAAGAAGAAAGGAGATCGTCAGAAAGGTATGTAAACATCTTATATCTTACATTTCATATTTTTGTTTTTCTATATCTATATGCATGAGTAGATCTAGTTTTTGAGGTTCCGTTTTATTTCTACTATGTATATTTGATATAAATTATATATGAGATGCATGATCGGAACCTAACATGTTTAAGTTAGGATTGTATTATTTAGTTATATATTTCTGTTTTGAGTGTTTTGTGGGTTAAAGCATGCCATTGAGCTTAAATGTTGTGTATTTGAGGTACCTTGATGTGTTTGTTAGTGTTTTAGATCAAATATCGAAGAACAGAGAGAATTTGTAGGAAACCTGGAGCAAATCCTAGGGCCAAAATCATGACAGAATCCTTGTGGTCTTCCACAATCGTGTCCTCATATGCCACGATTGTGCCAAAAAGCAAAAATTGAGTGCCACGATCCTAGCCTGCATGATAGTAGATGCATACTGACTTCTAAAATGTGACTTTCCGAGTGATATTTTAGAATTTTGGGCTCAGGTAAACCTTAGTGTTTGCCCTAAATGAAAAAGATATAAAAAGAAAAGAATGAAGACCTAAGAGGGAGCTCCATTTTCTACCACTTTGAGAAAGATATAAAGAGAGAGGAAAAAGAAGAGAGAAGGAGGAGAAAGGAAGGAGAAGAAGGGCTGCAGTGCTACTATCTTCCCAATCTATTCCAATCCTTCCAAGTGATAGTTCATTTCATCTTTATTTTTCTTTCTTTTGAATTTGTAAGTTGGATTTGATAGTAATGGAATTGGGTTTAATGATGTTGTTATAAACTTCTTCAGGGATTTGTTCTTAAATCAATGTTAATGTGATTTCTTTTGATGTTAATACACTGGGTGTTGTGACTATTTGTTGTATTTGCGGACTTTGGTAACAAATTGAAAGAGTGAACTAATAACAAAAATATATAATTTTAATTAAGAAGAATCAATTTGTTAATTATGGTGTAAATGGAAATAAAAAGAAAGAGATAAAAAAACATAGAAACTTAACATGAAGGAAAATGATGAAACTAATGCATAAATACGAAAATTGAAGTTTCCCTAGTGTAAAAGTCTCTTGGATGCAAAGATGTAAAGACACTAAACATAATAGGAAGCCACCAAAAGAAAAATCCAATAATTACACGAACCCCATAGATGAAATTTATCTTATTTGGCTTTTCTAACTAATTTACCTAATGTAAGATGAGACCAAATCAATTTTTTTTTTCAGCAATTGATTTTTTTATACTAGTAACTGGTTTTTGTTCTTTTCATGCTAGCAACTGACTTATTTTTCTTTTTTTGAAATTTTATTTTCTTTTTATTTTGTTATCTCTAGTAGCTGTTTTCTTCTTTTCTAGCTATTGATTTCATTTTTTGTTTTTTGTTTTTTATGTTTGTAAGAACACAAAAACAAGGTGAACCCTAGTTTCAATTCTAGTGAAAAATAACAATTATAACAAAAAATAAACAAAAGATAAATAAGAATTTATCTCAATCCAAGCTCTGATACTAAATGATGTAGAACCTTAAGGGTAAAGAACTCGAAACCCTTTAGACACACACTTTGGATAGAACAGGTACAAGATGAAATCCCCTTGCCTATTAAACCACCAAGTGTATGAAAAGAAATGCATAAAATAAGGTTGATTTGAAAATAAGAATAGAAATTCGCTACAAGTGTTTACCTTGATAAGAACTGTATTCTTGATGCAATAGAAGAAGGCAAGAAAATCCCCCTTAAAGAATTCATTATTCATCCAATCTAACATTTGGAAAATGTTTATTATGATTTATTTATTCCCCTTGAAAGATGGAAACCCTAAATATGGAAAAGTAATTTAAACATGGACCTCCCACTAAAATAATTAAAGCATACACTAATATTTCTAAAGTACATCCCATTTAGGATTGAAGTGTTTCTTTGAGCTTCTTATCTCTTGAACTTGTTATTGGTCCTTTTGGTAGTACTAGCTCATCTTTGGTCCCATTTATCTTACAAAGTACTATGGTCATGCTCACATCATCCACTATTTGAAAGACACAAATACATCACTCTTTTTCTTCAAGAAGAACACCCAAAATTTTCTGGAAAATTATTTAATAACCGTTAACATATAATTTGCAGCTCCTTTAGAAGTCACCCTGTCTAGTTCCTATAGGTCGTAATGTATATAGTCAAGTGTTCCTTTTCTGCTATGAATGCCTTTCTCGATGCTAACTCTCTTCTGCTTCCCAAAAATACAGTGCTCACAAAACTCCAATTTGCTAATACACTGTCCATCAAGTAGTCCTCGTTACTAAGTTCAACCATCCCATTTTGGCTAATATGTCTAAGCTACATATTCTATAATTTCATAACATCATCATCAATCATAGATTGGGTATTAACATCTACATCACCAAAGATTGTAGAACCTTGCAAGACATATAAACTAACAGCCTATTTCTTCATTTCATTACAACTATAGCACCTTTGCCAACCATTAGAACCCCACCTTCACCAGTGTACATATACCCATTGGTATCCAAAGTACTCAATGAAATTAAATTTTGCTTCAAATTTGGGACATGTCTTACATCTACAAGTGCTTTGACAACATCATCAAAGATCTGAATTCTGACTATTCCTATGATAGCTATCTTACAAGGAGTGTTATTTCCTATCACAACAATGCTCGTAGACACCATTTCATATGTTGAAAACCATGCCTGATTGGGACATATATGAAATGTGCAAGTTGTATTAAGAATCCATTCTTCGTTAGAATTAGACCTACCCTTAGAAATTGCTAGGATTTCATCATCATCAATGTATCCTGAACAACACTATCTTCACTAGATTTTCAGGCTGCTTTCCTTTAGAATTTGTTCCTTCTTTCTTTTGTAATTTCTAGCTTTCAGCTTTACTGTGACCTTTCTTCTTGTAGTAGTTGTAGACTTTGTTTCTATGCTTGGATTTTGACCTACCTGTTTTGTCACCACTAATATTTCTATCCTATAGTCTCCCATGAACAACAAGACCCTCATTAGGAGGCCCATATTCGTAAACAAGTTGTTTAATCTCCTCTTTAGAAATTAATGCATCATAGACCTCTTTTAGGGTTAGGGTATCACAACTAAATAAAATAGTATCCCTAAACTTGGAATATGATGCGAGTAGTAAACATAAAAATATTAAATCCAAATCTTCATCCTCATACTTTATCTCCATAGTCTCTAAATAAGAGACAATCTCTTTAAACACATTTAAGTGATCATCAATGGATGTACCTTCTGTCAGATAATGAGTATACATCCTTTGCTTTAAGTACAATTTATTGTTAGACTTTTCGTTAAACATTAGTGCTCCAGTTTCATTCATAACGAAGTGGCAAACTTTTCTTTCAAAATATTATGTAGAATCTGATTTAAGAGGTGAAGATGTATTTGTGATAGAGCCTTGTAATCCTTACGTTGTTTCTCCTCTGTTGTCTAAGATGACGGCATATTATCAAACCCAAATAATGCATCATCCAAATCCATCTGTGCTAGTACAGTACGCATCTTAACCTACCATAATGAGAAACTAATGTTGTGATCCAGCAACAGAATATCATACTTAATGGTTGTCATAGATGTAATTAACAAACCTACTTTGATACTAGTTTGAGAAGACAAAACACGATAGCAAAAATTGAAACAAAAGAACAACACAAATTTCGCGTGAAAACCCCAAATTAGGGAGAAAATTATAGGCAGAGGAGGATAACTTCACTATAAAAAGGATGAATATAATGATTAAGACTTAGGGCAGCTCACAACAATATTACTTACTTACCTTAGCATAAAATAATATATATATATATATATATATATAGTAAACCTTAATTTTAAATGGGGCCTACATGGGCTGTAATTTAATTTTTTCACAACTGTCACATTGTGAAATTTTCAAGCATACTTTAACAGACTCACTAGCTATAGCTTGGAAAATGGTTATTGGTGCTAGGCATTTTTAGACCCCTTTTACGTCAGCTCTAGGAGATGACAAAAGCTTGGTCATCAAAGTTGCGAGTGGTGGTCTGGTGGTAGAACCAGGTGACAATTTTAATGTCATCTCTAATGATCATTGGTGGAGATAAGGTGGTGATTGGGGTTTGGTTGTGTGTAAGTTTTAATTATTAACTATCGATAATCCGCAAGCATATGGTTCATTAGCATAGTACCAAAAGTGTTGATCCCACAATGAGGGAACTAATCTAATCTTAAAATTTAAGGCCAAAAACAAATAACAAAAATTCAAGATGCAACAAAACTCATACGAGAATTTAATTCAATCAATCAAATTAAGAATCAAACATGCAAATACTAATTATTAAGTAATTTGCAACACACCCAAGAATCAACCGAATGAAATTACTAATTGAGAGAAAGGGAATTTTACCTATCCTTAATGCTAACCTAACTGATTATGAATTATTGGATTGTTGGTTCTAGACTATCCTAGGGTTGATTACTGTCCAATGTTATAACTATTAACCCTAAATTATAAACCTTAATCAAATTATGGAGGTTACAGTCTCTCAATTCACAACCTATCCAAAACCTTAATTAGTTATGAAGTTCTCTAATAAGCTATCGGAAACTTATACATGATCTCTCTCTTCGCAGAAATTATCGATCTGACTTAATTTTGATTTCTATTAAATTACCTAACTCTCGCTTGTCTAATTTAATTATTTTTCATTTGATTCACCCTCTCAGTTTATTATCAAATTATGTAATCTCATAATCAAACCACAACAATATCCAATAAACACATAAACAACCAGATTCTCATTAAATCAATAATAAAATTATAAACGTGAGTTTAGAATATCCTGTACATTATGGATCTTATCATCAAATGTTCAATCCAATTATATACAACAATAAAAATGAAAAGAACAAGAAATAAATGTAAAATGGATGACGGGAGGTAGCGACGTCAAGAAACCTCCTAATCTGAGAAGTACTTTGAGTTAACTTCTTCTCCTCTTCTCTCTTCCTTCTTCTCTTCCTCTATCTCTTGATGATCTCTCTCTAGGGTTTCTCAAGGTGGCTTAAGCAAGAAGCTCGTTTCTTTACCTTTTTTTCTTTTTATATCCTCTTGTGTTTTGGGTAACCCTAGGACTTTTTCGGGGTACGAAAGGTTCGAAAAATACCTTGAAACTTGACATTCATGAGTGTCTGCACGTCTTCTCAATACAGATCATGTTCGTGGGCCAAATCTAGAGCTTTTATCATGAGTCAGTTGTTTAAGCCCGAATGTCTCTGAAACTATTATGTTCCTCAATATTGACCCTGAAACACTAGCAAACACATCGAGGTATCTCAAAAGCAAAATATTTAAGCTTCAAGACCTGTACCAACCCATAAAACACTTAAACATAAATAATTAACAAACTTACACAATTATATCCTAAGCGTATAATAAGTAATTGAATTAACGGCTAAACTCATATCAAACTATGCCCCAAAACATGATGCAATTTACACTATCAGGTGGCGACTGCTATTGGAAGCAAGGATGATAGTCGCAAGTTGCTGGAGCTGGTGGCCAATGTTACAAATATCGTAACATTATCGGTATTAGACTCAGTTTTGGTATGGTACAGTATTAATACCAATAAACTAAATGCCGTTCCATGTAATTTTTTTAAAAATTATAAAATATTTTATAATTTTTTTAAAATTATTAGATAGTTTATGAATAAAATCACAGTAATATATAAGATAGTTTATGAATAAAATCATAATAATATAAATTTGAAATAATAACTTTCCTTATTTTACATATAAACAACAAACTCAATTAATATAAAAAATATTGTTTAGTTATCTTAGAGATATAAAACGAAGAATAATATAAAGTACTTAAAATAATGAAATTTATATCGTATAGTAAAGAATAATTATATGAAAGCATCTTATGGTAAGAATAATATAGGTCTGTGGCTCCATAAGCATTATAATAAGAGTTTGTGTTGAGGAACACAACAAAGTAGAAGTGAGCCTAAAATAAAAATACTTATAGTTAAAGGTTTTACATTTATCCTGCATATATGTAATTTGACATATATAATAAATATAAGTAAAATTGAAAGAAAAGAGAAAATATGAAAAATCTAGAATTTCATTCAATGGTATGTCTACTTATATCGTATTGACTTTAATTTTCATTTAATACAAGATACTCATTAATGAGAGAAGTCTCATCGTCGCTATCATTCAAATTTATTACACTAAATGACATTTCAATACTTTCTCATCCAAAATTGTCTTTTAGGTTACTCTCATATACGAACTTGATTCCTTAGAAACCCAATCCATTAAAAGATTGTTATGGCCAAGGCAAATTGCATCTATATAACTATTTGTTTTAATAAGAATATTAAAAAAATAAATAAAATACAGTCTCTGTATCTCTATCGGAGATGAGGGCATGACTGCGTACATCTTACCCTCCCCATACCCTGCTTAGGCGGGAATTTGGGTATGTTTGGTTTGGTTTGGTTTGGTTTAATAATGATAATAATATACCATTCTTGAAGCTTTAAATTGTATTGAACAAAGATCAAATTATTCAATCTTTATTAATTTGAATAATAAATTTCTTAATTTATTAGAAAATATATTTTTATTAAATTTTGAAGAAAATGAGTTTTCTTTAATTTTATATTTTTAATTTATTAATTAATATATTTTTTAATTAATTAAGAAATTAATATCTAAATAAATAATGAAAGGATATTGCTAATTAAGTTAAAAATATTTTGTTTAATTTTGAAAGTGCTTTCTTTTAATATTATTTCTAATTAGATCATAAATGATTTTCTAATAGGATTAAAATGTCTTACTCTTAAAATTTTGAAAAGGGAGGCTTTCTAAATTATAATAAGTAAGAAGAGTAAATTACTTAAAATTATTTTCAGTTAAATTTTTATTAAAGGAGATAAGATAAATTGAAATAATTTCCAAAATGAAATTAAAAATTATTTTAATTAAAATTAAATTTCTATTTAGAATAGGAATTTATTTCATTTATGAATCAATTAGTTTAATCTAATTTAATTTTTCAAAGATTTGAAATATTATTTTAGATTTTAAATACCAAAAAGAAGAATCAAACAAAGCTTGATACATATAATTTGATTATGTTTGCATGAGAAATTGTTTGCTTTTATTTATATGTTTGACATATTTTCAGTGTATATTAAATTGCTTGTTTATATGTATGACATCTTACATACAAGTTTGTGTTTGATGAGACCATTTAAAATTAAATCTCTTGATTAACTATTAAGTCTATGTGGAGAATGTGATTGTTACCTTATATTTTTAAGCATAAAACTAAGTTGCTGTTCATTGTAAGGTTTTTAATGAGTAATTCATGATCATATGAATTTACAAGTAGGGTTAGAAATATCATATAAGATATTTTTTAGCAAGATATGTCACCTAACAAATCTAGGAGTCATATAAGATTTGAATGATAAGGTAGTTATTTGCCTAATTTAAGTTTAATTGGTTTGTTAATTTTCCTAATTAAAGTTTAATTGGTTTGCTATGTAATTGAAGAACAACTAAACTAAATGGGATTTTAGTCCACTAGAGAGATTAGTTTAATCATTCTTTCTTAAACGTAGATTATGTTTAAAAAGAATTCTCAAAGTTAGAAAGGAAAGTTGTATGTTTGTTACAAAATATTGTTTTTAATTTTTGTTAAGGCTTTGGTGACAAAGTTTTAGAGTTATGTCAATATTGTACAAATAACAAAATGCAATATTATTTTGAGTTGACTAATGTCTCATAAAATTCAATAGCAATAATGTAACATGGATGTCATCATCATGATAGTATAATACACATATTTGCATAAAGTAAAGCTAAAAGGTATACTACCTTAATATAATTGCTCTCTAATTAGCCTGCTAAAAGTATAAATATGGACTGTAATTAAAGGCATTAACTAGTATGATAATAGTTGTCATTAGAAAGGATACTTGCATGGCTTTTTTAAAAGTTAAATAAATCATATATTAAAATCAAGTGAATAAAAGATTTAGTACACCAAAATGTAACTGATTACAAGATAACATAACGTCATCTCTAACTTAAAATAGTTAAAGGTAGTTAATGCTAGCTAGAGAAGTATTCTAAACAATCACATAACTAGGGTAAAATAGAGCTTGGTTAAATCTAGAGAAGCTACCATTGTTCACATCTATTGGCTCCCTACATTAAAGCGAGATCATCCATTCCCTGAGAAGTGGCAAACTAGGGACTATATCTCCTGTAAATTTGGTTTATCACAAGTTGCTCCCTAATCCAAGTTCTTAGTTGAAAGTTAACCATATCCTTGGATTTCTAAATTCCCTTATGATTCTAGTGTTTCTTTCTTTCCAGAGAGCATACACTGTACATCCCAAGGTTATTATGAAGATAACTTTATTCCCCAAGTTAGTTACACTAAATTTATATAACCATTCTAGGACCTCAATATAGTTTATTATAAAGATTCAAAATTGATAGAGGGTTTAGATGGAATTCAATGCACTTGATGAGAACTCTCAATTGAAAAGCAGATGTAATAATGATTTTAAGAAGGAGTTTCATAGTTTTCATTATTTAGGGGTGTTAAGAAAGCTTAATATGTCCATTGTGGAAGCTCTTGTTTAGCTTTTAGCTATATAAATGTTGAAACTTTGGGCAAGGCTTTTCTTTCCCAGAAGATTTAAACCTAGAGAGGGCTTTAAACTTGAGGCTTGAATAGATCTTTACAGGACTTCTTATTGAATTTTTAGAGGGGTGTTTCAGCTATGTGTAGGAGTCCTTTTAGTGTGTTATTGGTCAATAATTTTTGACAATGCTCCTATAACAACCCCTATACGGAACCTACAACCATCCATGTATAAGGCAATCAATTTCCTGTACAAACATTCATGGTATGCATTTCAGTTCAATGTTATACTTATACACATTAAAAAACTCCCCTATGCTTAAGATTATCATTTAACAGTAGTAAAACTTTTTTACATTTACATAGTAATCCAAAAGAAAACATACAATTTCCTTTAACCATTACCTATGCAATCATTTTTAACTAAAAACACATTTCAAAGTACTTTTTCTTCTATTTGTTGGCCTTATTCCTTGTAGATGTTCCCTATACCTCACTTCTATGACTTAGACATACACAGATTAACACCAGTGCTAGGCTTGAAAGCTTAATAGGAAAATACTTAATTTAGATGAACACTCACAACAGTTATTAATCAAGTACATACATTCATGAACGTCGAACAAATATAAATAATGATGGCATACTTAATCAAATAAATGCAAACATGCTTCAATATTTTTTTAATATACCATAAATTCACCTTCAAAACTCCTACGGCTTAGACATACACGGATTAACACCAGTGCTCGGCTTGAAAGCTTAGTAGGAAAACACTTAGTTTAGATGACCACTCACAACAGTTATCCATCAAGCACATACATTCATGAACGTCACACAAATATAAATAATGATGGAATATTTAATCAAATAAATGCAAACATGCTTCAATATTTTTTTAATACACCATAAATTCACCTTCAAAACTTAAACATTGATATTCAACACTCAATGATACAAATTATCAATACAAGTGTAAATGCTCATTCATATACTGATTATTTATGTTGTCATACTGTATTTCTTATTTATATCTCTTTACTTTACTTTTTGTGGTCAGCCTGCACATTTTTTGTGGGTGTGGATAACAGGTGCTGTGGATTTCTGAAGATGTCAAACTATGGGTATCCAAAGATATCAAACTATCAATACCTGAAGGTATCGAACTGTGGACACTGGTGGTGTCAAATTGTAGGAACTGAACTGTAACCCTATAGGCATGCCTGTCTATCCACCACCAAGACAATAATGCAGGCACTATAACATTTCCTTTAACCATATCTAAATTTCACAATTCATATATTAACAAATCATATGATATACATTTGAAGTCATAAAAATCTATATTTGTGTTCATACATGCAATTTCATGGCTAACACTATTAGAAGGGTATCAAAATTAAACTTGTATAATCATACTATATACATATGAGTAATGAATACACTTACAAATAATTTATTTACATGTAAATTTTCTTTGGAATGCATTATGATCAATCTTATATTCCAATGTTCAGTCTCCCAAATCATATTTGGTAAGTCCTATTTCATTTATATCTAGGTGTTTGAAAATTTTCATTAAGGTTCGATAAGATGTGATAGAAATTATAAACAAAAACAATACCACGGTCATAACTGACACTCTGTCCATTCATACCACTGCTTGTTCCTTAATATTCATATAGAAAAAGTCAGGTCTGGGTTTTCAGGTCTTCTAGATATTTTTTCATCTACATTTATAGTTTCTATATAATAACAATCATACCATTTTGACTTCTAAATCATAAGATATAGGCCAAATATCACAAGCTGCTCCAAAATAGGGGTGGGATTAGGTCACCTTTTTTTATGTCAATTTTCAAGGTCATAGAGCCAGAATTATAAGTCCCTTTGATAGATACTTAGCTTTATGTCTTAGGTTTCATATACAACTAAAATCATACAATTTAGAGGTCTGTAAGCTGAGTTATGGCTTAAACAATGTAACTAACTCAAACAAACTTTAGACAGAATTCCACTACATAATACTCTCTTGTCATATACAACCAAGTTCATGCAAAATAACACTAAAATAACACCAAAGAAACATCCCAGTAACAATTCCACATCCAAATGAATCTTTATATCCATTAAATCATACAAAAATATAGAAATTAGCTAAGTGAAGTCCAAACTTGAAAATTGACAAAGTAGGTCTTCTATTGCCTTTCCTCCCCTTCCTCTTTGGCTTTGCTTGACTCACCAACTATAAACACTAAAAAATACCTCTCAATCCCACTTCCAACCTTATAATTTCATTCCTTCATAAGCAAAGTAAGAAGAGATAATGGTGAAAAGAAAATTCCTAACTTTTAATTTGATTTCAACCTCAGATTGGCTTGATTTCTTACATGAAAAATGATAGGATGAAGAGGGTGAAATGGAGAGGAGAAAAATCTAAACATAGAACCTCCAAAATGTCATGTATCTCCACTAGAAAATGCAAGTATATGGGTCGTGAATTGTAGTTAAAAAGAGAATATCGATCCTACAAGGATTGTGCTTAGGCACCACTTAATTTAGATCAATCTTTGTTTGAGATCCGAAATTGTTTTATGGAAATAAACTGGAAAATTAAATTGAAAGTAAATGACTAACAATGAATAATTGATAACAACAAAATGCAGAAAAATGGAATTCAAGATTTTAATAACTAGAGATCACTTTTTTTTATCTTGTTTAACTTTTTTAACAAGATATATCAAAACTAATCCCTAAAAATAAATCAGCCACTCATGGTGTCTATAACATCCCCAACAATTGAATATTCCATCATACAATGACTAAAAGAGATAAAACAACTAAAAATTATATAAAAAGAACTCTCTTCTTTGCTAAAATTTGAAAATTTTGGTGTTGGTCAACTCTTTTCCTAATTGTGATTGATGATCCTTGAATCTCCATCATTCCTAGGCCTCCAAACCTTTTCACTCAAGGAGGCTATTATATGCAAAGGTCTCACGTCCTTCTTTCATCCATAGGGGTTTATTGTCTTATATATATATAGTCCAAAAAACCTAAAAATTAAATGAAACCTCGCATGTGTTCTTGGGTTAAACATCCCATGATCGTGGAAATTAGCATGATTCACACGATCGTGGGTTCTTGCATCATAATGTTTCCTCTTCTCTTCTCCTCTTTTGGTCTTTAGCTCAATCGCAAAGTTGCTCAATTTTCATTCCTACATTAAAATAATCAATTCTTACCCTAAATTAACATCAAACATAAAAGAACAATAATGAAGATCAAACGAAACAAAAACATACAAAATGAATCCTAAAATATAACAGTAATAAACTATTATGCAAGAAACACATGCCAAATATTTAGAAACACTTCGATGCACAACTATCAACACATATGCCTTATTATTATTGGTCACACATGCCTTAATCCAATTAGTCCATATGTTAACTTTAGAAAAATTGCATATTGATCCTTCTTCTTCCTTTACTTCCCATATTTGCCTACAATATTATCAATTAATTTCATTCCCTTATGTCTTAATTTTCTAATGTAGTAAATTTTATGCAATTTGGCTAATTATTCATAGAGTTACACCCAAAACACTACAGGCTATTCGAAAATAGGGATAACAGCCATAACTCAACTTCAATCCAAAATTCAAAACTTTTAGATGCACAATAAAATTTCAGTTCCTTCATGAAAGTTTTAGATTTATGTCTCTACTTTAATCTTCAACTAAAATCATCCAATTTGGAGGTATACATGCCAAGATATGGCTAAATTACAGAAATATATTTAGTGAAACCTATCCATTCAATAAGGTACACATACCAAATCAACTAACTTTTGTCTTATCATGCAAGAGCAACACAAAAACACATCCAATTTAACCAAAAAAAATTCCATAAGAAAATGGGATACTTCTTATACCAATCCCTTCATATCACATTCATAAATGCAAGCAACATATCAAAATTTCCCATACATATTTTACATCTTAGTATACATGTCCAAGCTAAAACGAACAAATTACCCATTAACCCATTTCTTTTACATCAAATACCATAATGTATATTACTAAGATACACTTAATTCACTATGTTCACTTATTAATAAACCTTAGACATGCTATAATACTTCCAAGGTATATGTTGGGGTGTTACAGCTCCCATTCCCATTAACCTTACTAGGAAAAGTGCATTGGCAATGCTGCATACTCCTCAGTTATAAGGTAATCCTCCGAGTATAAGCTTATGAAGAGTGAAAATTTAGTGTAGCTTATACTGTTCATCTCCTTGAGCAGTTAAAACTAAAGGGTGTTAGTAACATCTAAGTTGTAAATTCATTTCGTTATAGTGAATGTGGTAAGGAACTCCATAATCAGCCGGTACTCTTCCGAGTATAAGCTTATGAAGAGTGAAAATTTAGTGTAGCTTATACTGTGCATCTCTCTGAGCAGTTGAAACTAAAGGGTGTTAGTAACATCTAAGTTGTAAATTCATTTCTTTATGGTGAATGTGGTAAGGAACTCCATAATCAGCCCTCTATAGTAGGTTCCTCGACTGTAAAAAAGCAATCCCTACCACCTTAAACTCCTTGACTTAGCCTAATTTGGTCAAACATTGTCCAATTGATGTATTAGCTTTAAAGTTATGGTTTTGACCTCATTCTCTTATATCGAGCAATATAGGCCAGCACTATAACATAGGTATGGGATGAGTAGTAGGGATAGGTTGTGCAAACTATGGCTATTAAGGTGGTTATTAAAAAGTACCCTTACCCTTTTGCCTTTTCCTTAGCACTTCCTTTTCCTACCTTTAGTGTGATATATTTAACCTCTTTTTCATTATTCTCTAAAATATGAAAATAAACAAAAATTGACAAAACAAAGACAATAATTTATATCAGTCAAACCATTAGAAACTAAACATTATAATGTAATCCCATTACCAATTAATTACAAATTAAAATCCAAAATAAAAATAAATCAAGTAAATCTCAAATTAGTCCATAACTTCATAAAATAGAGGCATTAACAACCCAAAACATCCAAATTAAATATAAACATTTCTAATATCAATTAATTACAAAAATTTTAATTAATTTACTAAACACCTTAACTAAATCAAATAAAGCAAAATTTCCCATTGTAAAGTAATCAAATAGTACATAAACCCAATAAAAATTGCAAAATATGCAAAGCATGAACAATTGAATAATAGAACTAAGAGTCACTAGATATTTAAATTCATATGAATATATCCAAAATCACTTTAAAAGTCCTTAAAAAAAGTTTAACCCAACTTGTAAAATATCCCAAAGCAAATCAACTAATCCCTAAAAACCTTTCCAATCGTATGGGTTATCCTAAACAATTTCCATAAATCTAAAATAATGGTTCTCACAGTTATTTTCCTTAGAAATTGCTCAATAACTTAAGAATAATGGAAATAAAGCATAAAACATAACTTAAATTGTTGAAATTTCAAGTAAAAACTACTTAGCAAGCAAAATATCCTAATAAAAATCTTTCTAATCATATAGTTAATCCTAAACAACTTCCCCAAATCAAAAAATAGTGGTTCTCGAACTTATTTTCCCAAAAAATTTCTCAACAATGCAAGAATAATGGAAATAAAGCATAAGACATACCTTAAATTGTTGAAATTTCAAGTAAAATAATTTGGATGATGATTTTCATATAGGGGAGAGTTAAGGAAGCATCACTAATATAAGAGAAATATGAAGAAAGTGAAAATGTGAAGTTCTAGGTGGAGAGAACTGATTTTAAAGTGAATTTTCTCAACACAAGCAATAATATGATCAATAGCTACTTTATGTTGAACAAATTATTGTTAATTTTTAAAAAACATGGGCATGTAACTCAAAACATATGGTGTAAATGGGATAAAACACAAGATGATAAATTACATAGGTATGTTAAGACTTAAAACCACTGTGATGACACCAAAATTAAAACACAAAAAATCTACATGACCACTAACATGGGTGTCATAAAGGGCATGCGAGGCGCCAAAGTATACCCTAGTAGGAATGTTTGACGTCCATGAAGGTATTTGTAATGGATGGATGTTAATGAGTATGAGAGTGAGTGCCTAGTACAGGACTTAATCAGTATTAGTGCAATTATTGAGGGTAATTCGGTATTTTACATTAATTGTATTATGCATGCATAAATATACATTAATCATAGGCTAAAATGCTAAATGAATTAATATGGCATGTTACATGGAATATGACAAAGGTGTGGTTAAATTATAATCAATAAAAATGTAAACGAAGGAACCAATGGGAATTAACCACTTGTCACTCTACACACTATAAACTTCTCACTCCACACACGATAAGTTTTACATAAACATATGAAGAGGGTGAGAGGAGGCCAGCCTAACAGTTAAACTTCAAAATTTTGAGCTCCTATTTGCACCAAAAATTCACACTAAATTGATCTCAAAGTGGATCTTGAAAGATACACAAGAAATTGGTGAATTTAAAGTCTAAGATAAGTTAATTTCATTTATTGAAGATTAACTTCTTTCTCATCTCCTCCTCATCTAGGTTTTGTATGTGAAGTTTTGAATGGGTATGTTGTGTGTAGAGAAGGAGAAGACTAAAGACAAAGGCAAAGGAAAGCAAACTGATCACTCCTTTAAGAGATATGGGAACTTTTGATATCTTTGCTTATATTTATGAAAATGATGTGAAGAGAATTGATAAAATAAGAATTTCGTAAGTAAATGGGATGTTGTTGGTTAAATTGAAAGTGTTTTTGTATTACTATTGCATGATAAGATCAAAGATAGTTAATTTGGGATGTGTACCTCGCTGGATGGATAGGTCCACTGAACAGACACTGAATGTAATTATGATATTCTGATGATTATTTTTAACCTGCCAAGTCTTAGTTGTGGGAAATAAGCATGCCTAGAAGGGTCTGTAGCTGCTTTTGTTCTAAGACATTACGATGTCTTCTATTTTAGATAATTAAGTCTCTTCTATTTCAGAAGCTATTGCCTATTCTGTAGACACAAATCATAGGTATCTTCTATAAAGTTCCTGTTACCCACGTTTGAAGAAATTAGTAGGTAATTCTGCATATGTTCTGATATTTACTTTGTTTTGACGAAAACCTATGTTTGGAATAATCTCTAAATATCATGTTTAAATATTGTTATGCGATAATTCATGACTTTTATGTATTTTCCATCACTTAATTGTCATAAATCATTTACATAAGATTGTTAGGCGACTGTTGTGAGTAGTTGTCATCTTGCATCATTATTCCCCACTAATCTATATGCTTAGCATAGTGGTTTTTCCTTCGTATAGGTAATGATAAACAAGGTTAAGGTTAGGACAACCACAATGGCCAAAGAAAGACATGTAACCTTTTGGAAGATCTTGAATCTAAACAGTTTGTTGTATTTATAAATATTGAGTAAGAATTTTGTAGTATATATGAATGAACTATAATAACCATAGTTTATGATGAGATTTTTTTTAATGTATGGATGTTATATGTGTAATTTATGACTTATATAAACCACAATGAAATATGAGATGTTATATGTGTTTGCCTTATCTCTAGAAATTGTTGAATTTTCTAGGTCTATTTTGGATTCATCCTTATATCCTCCTAGGGGGTATTAGTGTAACATCACATTATCCCGTGATAAGGTTTAGAACCATAGGATATTGTATATGGGAGATTATTGAGAAATTAGGAAATGCATTTCATGCTCATGCATATTTCAACATACACATACATGTGAATTTGATTGTTTTAGACACATTTCAATGACTATACATGCACTCATTTGACATTTTTTGGGTATAAATGATTTTTTTATTTAAGTTATTATGATGTGGATAATGAATAAAATGTGTTGAAAATTGATTCGGTGAGTATAAATGTTGATTTATAGTTTTGGTGAGATTTAGGAAATTTTTCGAAATTTTGGACTAGAAAAATGCCAGGTGGTAGAACGATTGATAAATGGTAGTAGAAACAAATATCAAATGGTAGTAGAAATTATTGAAAAGTGGAATTAGGTTTAATGACAAGTGTCAATAAAAATTGGGAGACAATTGGAGTAGAAATTGGAGACAAATGGATAAAAAGGACCCATTAGAAACCTTAAGGTGGTGACATGTGTCACTTGCCTTGCCACACCTTTACCCACGATATCTTCATTTTTTAATGGCCATTTCTATTATCTTTCATCTCTTTCATGAAGTGCTCTAATCTTCTTTATCTTCTTCATTTGTCTCCATCCACAATCCTGACTTCTCACTCAATCAATGTTGAAGTTTTCTTTAACCCTTCACCTACTAGTCTCATTTTTGGTTGTCTTCTTCATTATCACAATAAGACCTAACCCTACCATCTTTGAATGGTGATGAAAGAATGGTGCTTAGGAGCTAGGGTTTCATGGTGAATGAATAAGCTATGAGCAAATTAATAAGTAGCATATTATTTTTTATGGCTTGCATGATAGATATGGTTTTGATGATAGTTTAAGAGGTGAAATGATCATGATAGTATAGTTAAATGTATTGGTAACGTGGATGAATAATGGGTATATTTATTTCATATTTTCATATATATGATGAATAATAGACTATGAAGTGTAATAGGGATGATTTTTGAGATAGAAAAGATCCCTAGCATGATGTAGAAAAAGTGCAGAAAATTTTGACAGATAAATGGATGCTTCATGTTCTAATTTTAATGTATATTAATATGGATTTCCTTGGATGTTATAGAGATGAGTTAGAATGACGGTCAAGTTAAAGAGAAGGATAAAGTACTGTCTTACAATGTGGAAAATTAAAATGATAAGTTAAGGAAAAAATGATGGTGTTAATGAAGTGGAACATGTACAGAAAGTTGGTGATGAACGTGTATATGTATGTGTTCTATTTTTAGTGTTATGATCAATCATGGATTTTGATTTGTTTATGGATAATATTGAGCTGAAATTGAGTTAATAATTATGGGGTAATTATAAGTAATTAAGCTAGAAATGATAGAATAATTAAAAGAGATGGACTAGGATGAAAATGAAGTAAATGTGTGCTGGAATATGTTAGATGTAGTGTTTTTACTGAACACGCATCTGTAATTTGGCTATATCTTTATCTGTAGATACCCAAATGAGATGATTTTAATTTATATTAATCTAGAGACATATGGATACAATTTCATGAAGGAATTGAATTTTAATTCTATCCTTAAGAAATTTGGCTTGAAGTTGAGAATTATATGCTGTCATGGTATGAGAACATTATGTAATATTTTGCATATAACTTGCAGAATACTGAACCGAACTACATGAATTTGATTTCATTAGAAATTAAGACATAGAGGAACGTTTATTTAGAAGAAGGTGTTGCCTAAATACCTCATGTTCTTGGTCATAATGGTCATAAAAAACTGACGTCAAAATATGTCTTAAAAAAAATTGGAAAACTGTAGAATAAAGGGGAGATTAGTTTCTCTCACGATCGTGGAAGGGGATGTCACGATCTTGGGCAGTGATTTTTCATGGTAATGTTTTGATTATGTAATGTTTGAAACAATTTAGGATGAGATATATATCTATGATGCTTTAGGACTTAATTGGGACTTAAAATGAATATTTTGGTGTTAAGAAAAGTTGGTTAAATGAGTGATAACTTTTGATTGATCTTGATGTTACACTTTAAGAAAAAGGATGTTGAAGCAAATGCATCTAAATGTGAAATGTTTAGAGTGTTAAATGAGGACATAACATAGTGAATGAATTGTTTGATGCCGAATGAATGAAATATGTTATGGAAAAAGGATAGGATTGCATGAATGTTGGGATTTGGTTGAATGTGATAAATCAAATGATTATAGGTTGAGAGTTTAATGCCATCAAATTGGTATTTGAATTAGTGTGGAATGATGTTGTGTTAGAGGTAGTGAATTCTGAAGAAATTGGTGAGGAATTTGTGTTAAAATATGTGTTGAATTCGGATGAATAGAGGAGGAAATTTGCAGGGCACGATCTTGATCCGCACCCCACGATCATGACCTGACAAGAATAGTTTCTGTCACAATTGTGGCCCTTACAATATGATCATGGCCAGCCCCAAAATGTTTCTGTCACGATTGTAGTGGGGACACCATGATCATGGACATACTTATGCAGGTAAAGAGTTGTCCTTTGAATATTATATGAACAAATCAATACTAGTGTAATCAGGTTTAAATGAGATCTTGAATGACCCTAGTTGATGATAAATGAGGTGATTAAAGTGAGTAAAGTGCATTAGATATTAAAGCATGATTGAAATATGTTATTAAATGATTATGAGATGTGAATAAAGAAATATACCTGGGATTATCAATATGAGCAATGCATTATACATTACACATATACATATGTGTATAATTGAATGTTTATGTGATTGAGCAATTAATAATGTGTGTGCAATATGTGTATTGCATAATGTTGATATACAGGATAGAACTTCAACATCCAGTCATTTCTGGATCATGGAAGCTAATGCTAATCTGAAGAGTACTGTGAGTCGACTTAGATGGTCTTACTTCATTGTTTGTTCTGTTTTAAATTTTGTTGTTGAATTACTACTAAATGTGAATGTGATTAATACAATTATGGACATTAATAGTCCAAGGAGTTTGATAAATTTGAGAACATAGGAAGTGCTCATTGTATGTAAATTGGACTGAAATAAGTGATTCTCAACATTATTGTCGAATCACTACAAGAAAACAAGGCAATTTGTGACATTTTAAAGACGTCATAGAATGTCAAAAATTGTCATAGAATACATTTTGTGATGTTTTAAAAAATGTCACAAAAAACGTCACGGAATGTGGTGTAAGCAAAGGGTTTCTGCGATGTTTTATGTAAAACCTCACAGAAAACATTGACATTCTATGACGTTTTTAAAAACGTCACTGAAAGATTGCACTTTCTGTGACGTTTTTAGGAAACGTCACAGAATTTGTGACATTCTGCGATGTTTTTTAGTCTTCTGCGACGTTTCAAAAATATCACGAAATGATTTAGAAAAACATCGCGACGTTTCCTAGTCTTCTGCGACGTTTCAAAAATATCGCGAAATGTTTTAGAAAAACATCATGAATATAATTATTTTCTTTTAATTATTTTTATTTTTCCAAAAATAATTTAAATTTAATAACAAAATTTTCAATTTTAGTAATTATTTTTAAATAAAAATTATTTTAAATCTTATTTATTTAATAAATATTGAATATTATTTATGAATTTTATTTATTTAATAATTCTTCAATCTTTTAGTATATCATTAATTTTAATAATTATTCATGTATCACAAGAATTTTGTACCTACAGACAATGTATTATTTAATTGCAATTCGCAAACATGTCATAATATATTAATTAATATCAAAAGTAAGGGATGAAACATTTGAGATTCTAGAAAAAATGGAAGGAGGGAGATATAATTAAAGCTTTTTTGATATCAACATCTACAATGCACTGGTAATAGATGCACAAAAACCATCATATCGTAACGTTTATTATATCTCCTAAAGAGACCAAATTAAGGCAGCCCAAATATCGAGTCATTGATCAAGATACTAATATAAGAACATAAACATTTTTGTATCTATTAATTCCACTAGATAATCGGAGTCCACGGCTTGTCATACCCTGCTCAATAACTCGACGAAGTTTTGAATTGTCTTCCTCTAGCTTGTTTACTTTTTTTCTTGAATCTGCAAGCGTGCTTTTATTTTGTGTAAGCTTGGCTAAAATATCTTCCTTTTCCCTCTTTGATGCGTCTGTTAGATAGAGAGGGGATGTTGAATCAGGATGAAAAGGACCTAGGCAACAAGAGACATAGCATGTTTCATTAGCATTGATTTTCCTAAATCTCCATACTGAAACAACAACAAAGTTATGCAAATTTCCTGGAAAAAACTAATGTGCAAAGCCAAGGTATTGTAAATTTGTTGAAGCATAACAATCAGATACATAATGGTGTGCTACGAGATACCTGAAAATCCATATACGTAGCCCAAAATGTATAAGCTCATGATAGATATCTAACACACTTCTAGGAGAATCCTTTCGATTTTCATTTATCAAGTCACTGGAAAGCATGAATTGGAGAGAAGTTATCAGGTGGATATGCACATATAGAACTTCGATCAAGATTATAATGGATTCACAAATCCAATCAAATATTCTAAAAGAACGTGTGAAAATTATAATGAGATTACTTCTTACAAGTGAACCAAATGTAACAGCAAGTATGATATACCAAGTAAAACATAATAATAGGATTTTGGTATGTTTCAGACGGAGATACCTGCAAGTCTCCCATTTTGATGGTGTAAAATTTGTCAAAACATGAAGTGCCTTTTAGACGTCAGTCTGATTGAAATATATCTTTGAGTGCTTTTCAGTGCAAGGATCATACCTTTCACTGACATAGTGAACCCACTGTTATTGACATTGTATTCATAATTGCATTAGATAAAAGTACCAAGCAATATAGCTATTGAGATTCAAGATCATTCTTCAACAAGAAAAAAATGATTTTACACATTTCTAAACTAAGTTGAGGTGTCACATTTTAAAGACAATGGAGTACTAAAGCTATAGAACCATTTATAGGGTATTCAATCTAAAATCTGAACATGCTGTAAATACAATTAGCAGATGTTAGACACAAAGGGAATTAGAGAATCTCAGCTTTACATTTATTGAATAACATAATTCTTCCAAAATGTGTTTAGGCTGTTGATTTAGAGTGACTAAGACAAATTATAAAGTGAGTACTCACATGCTTCCGTTTCCGCAGCCAACTAGACTGGTTGAAGTTACTAGTGCAAGGTGGAGTGAATAAGTTATATGTATCAATGTTTCCAAGCTCATTATATGCAACTTCTGTAATCTTACTACAAGCTTCTGAGGCATGGATAAACGATTCAAAATCACATAGAAGATTGAGTTTCTGATATGTCTGGTCAGAAATTAAAGCAGTAGCCCACAAAAACTGAAAAAGGCCCAAGTGGTCATGGTAGTCATCTGTTAGCGCATTGCCCACCTACATCACCAATTGTCTAGTAAACCACAGATCTAATACTATTACGACTGATAAGGTTGAAATTTTCTATATCTATTTTTCTTGAAATTTTCACACCATCTCTTCTATCAACAAGGCTAAGAGAAATCTATTAACATAAATTTGATTGATTGGTTAATTAATGCATTGTACCATTAGCCTGAGGCATTCTAAAAATCTATATTAGAAAAGATTGGTTCCAGAACATTATCAGAGCAATACATCTTGGAATGATATAGCCTTACCTGGTGACCTTGACAAATTAAATCAAGGTCATTCTTATCGAGAAAACTTCGTAACCTTGTCAGGCCAGAAGTTACATGAAACCCCTCGATCGCTGTCTGCCCAGCCATTAACCTTAGCATCAGGATCTGACTAAAAGAGGTCACATAACAGTCCACTATTTGGAATTTTAGTAGGTCTAGAGATTTCCTTCATTTGCTCCAAATTTTCCATCTCTGGAGACAGTCATCTATGCATACATAGTATCTTTTCAGGAGAGAGAACACGAGGGGTGTTGCTTCTACCATGTACTTCCCACCGCTTGCTCCTTTGTCTACCTATTTGTCGTTGCCTGCTTCACCTTCTCTAGTTGTGGTTTTAAGGGTTTTGCATAAATAAAGAAAATAACGAGGGAAAAAAAAAAGGCTAGCTAGTTTAGGAGATGATGGGTTGGGTTATTATATAGGGTGGGTATAATTTTACGTCAAGTAGTCCACCACAAACATCGATGTTTTATTAAATAAAATGTCGAGGTTTCTATTTCGTGACATTTTATCAATAAAATGTCATAAAAAGTATTACAAATCTGTGACGTTTTATTAAAATGTTGCAAAAATTTGAACTTTTTGTGATGTTTAAAAAATGTCATAAAAAGTCTTCACAATCTGTGATGTTTTATTATAAAAAACTGCTGATTGTGTTATTTTCTTTTAGTGAATGTTGGACATCGATCTGATGAATATATTTGAGGGTGAATGTGAAAATTTGAGCACTAGTGATTGTTTGAAAATATGTGAATATAGTTCATTTCATTACATGAATGTATGAAGGATAAAGGTTGTTGTGATTGGAGTAGCCACCAAAAAAGAGCTTAAAGCTCAAAAAGTGAAAAAGAGCTTAAAGCTCGTAATGTGGTAAAAGCCTCTAGCTCACTATGTAAAATGAGACCTGTACCCCCAACAAATAAGGAAAAGTTATTAATGAGCTCGGTATCCACAATGAATACAGGACAGTTATATGCACTCCGTCACAATAATAACAATTGAAAGTGATTCTCATGAACATTGCATATGTATGTGAATATGAAGGATATATGATTCAACATGTTGATTAGTGAAATGATGTAAATTACGTGATTACATGAATTGATGTGTTACGTGTTTAAGTGAGCCATCGAGGATGGTCCACTCACTAAGCTCGCAAAACTCACCCCAATTTGCAACATATTTTTCAGGCTCAGAGGAGACACCCAGTTAAATCAACTGGAGTCTAACCACTGCTTTTGAGTAAAAAATAGAGGTCGGGATCAGTTAGCGTCTGCATACATTTTCTGTTATTTTTATCTTAAAGAATGAATTTCGCAAAAATTATACCATTGTATGTGAATAATTCTGATGTGTAATGACTTCTTAACTAAAAATGTTTTAAATTTGTAAAGGACTCAAATGATTTCTGAAATTTTGAAATGTCTATATTGCTTTGTGACAATTGTGATCAAAATTGTTATAAATATAATGGGACATTAATGATTATCGGTTTTCTAAAAAATGCATCTGATGTTTGAGAAAAATTTTTGCAATGAGTTCTGTTTAACTGTTGTCGAAGGTAGTGCTAGTGACTAGAGTGAAGTCGTAACAAGGTAGCCATACTAGAAGGTGATGCTGGATCACCTCCTTTTCTGGGAGAGGTAATGCTTGTTAGGTATTTTGGTTTGACATTGCTTCACACCCAAAAAGAAATGAGCTACATATGAATATGAGTTCAACTTGTCGTCGGAAGTCTTTGTTCTTTTCTCAACGATGAAGTAAGACCACACTCATGAGCTTATTATCCTAGGTCGGAACAAGTTGATAGGATCTCCCTTTTTCTTTTTGCCTCCATATAGCCACGCGGGAGGGACATGGGTACTTAAAAAAGGAACGAGGGGGATAGGATTTCTCTCACTTTTGGCATAGTGGGCCCCCAGTGAGAGACCCACACGATGACTATAAGCTCAATGGTAGAGCGAGCCTCTAATAATTGCGTCGTTGTTATTAAGGAAGAAAAATATTCTTTTATGGACACTTTTATTGAATTATACTGTGTAAGTCAAATGTCCCATTTTTAGGAATGAATGATTATTGAACAAACTAGAAGTGAATATTTGAGTCCCAATTCTAATTGAGGCTCAGACATAAGAAGTAGAAAATACTACCTATAGAGAATACATGTATCTTGTTGATGAAAGGGAACCCATTACATTATTAGGCTCATGAATTGGAGATAATGTTATTGTTATCGCGATTGCTAGTGCTAAAGGAATTCATATTCAAAATGTACTCTATATTCATATATCCAGAAGATATAAATTAGATTTTGACGGTTATGTTTAGAAAATTGAGACTTGTAAATAAATTGAAATGTGTGGAGAAAATTAGTATGAATGAACAGATATTAGAATAATTCAATGAGAAATTAGAGGAAATTGAATGAATGGAGAAAGTCATTCGAGAAAATAATCAATTGGGAGACCGAAAAAAACACAAGATAATGTTACCCCATCTGAGGAATTAAAAACACCAATGTAATTATATCATCTGGATTTGGAGATTTTGTAGTATGTAATAATGTTTCACACTAGAGATTAGGATGTAATCCAATGTAGCATAATAAGGTGATTTTGTATGCAACGAGACAATTAAAGTCTCATGAGTTGATTACTTGATACATGATTTAGAAATTGCTGCAATAGTAATTGCTTCGAGAACTTGGAGACATTATATGTATAGTGAAACATTTTGGATATTTATCTATAATTATATAGATCATTAAATTTGAGATAATTATTGAGTTTGAATGAATTGAATACGAGACTGAGACAATGGATAGAGTTACTTGAAGATCATGATGTACAAATGAGTATTACCCAGTAAATCTAGTTTCGTAATCTAAAGCATTAAGCAAAAAATCTAATAGCAGAATAATAAAAATTTAGATATTGAGGTTACCAAATCTAGTTTAATAAAGAGCATAAAATAACTGAGATGAAACGGGGGTAAAATGAAGTGCCATTAGCTACATTGAAATTAAGATTAGTTTTGTACGGATGGACTAGAAAAGCCCAAAGTGAGGATTCAGAAACTGTGAAATCTTATTGAGAAAGTAAAAATGAATTTGAATTTGTCCTGAATAGAAAAAGATGATACTTTGTGATAGTAGTAAAAAGTATGTGTACCCGATACAGATGATTGAGCAAAGAGATTATTAGGGAAAGCACAAATAACAACTTATGTTGTACATCCTAGAAGGAATACGCCGAAACAATATTTAGCAACTAAGAATGTAGAATACCAATAGTCTTAAATGTTGGAGATATACTTAGAGCTTATATTTTGGAGTTCCTAGGAACATGAGATTAACAGACAGTTTTGATTGAATTTGATTTGATAGGACATCATATGGGGTGTTATACGACAGAAAGAGTCATCCACCTTTATATTGAGATGAAGAAGGCCTAAACTAGTTGAAGGCCAAAACTGATTCGAGATGCTATTAAGAAGTGAAATGAACCTGTATTAGAAATTGAATGATTCATGATAGATAGAAGTTTCAAAAAAGAGCAAATTAACCCAAGATACTTTGATCCTCATGAAATGATTGAGAGAATAAGATCATTTCCTTATGAGTTAGCCTATTCAACAAAAAATGTCTTAGATTCATACTGTGTTACGTGTGAGTATACTTAGGAAATATCGATATGATTCGATATATATGTATTTGGCACAGGAAGTGAAATTGTGAGTAATTTGAGATATGTTAAGGAACTAGTTAAGATAGTGTGGTACCTGAATAAGCAACTACAAAACCTAATGATTCTTTCAATTATATTCCTTTGGGAGAAATTATTCAAGTGATGAAGTTAAATGAGAAATGGAGGAGCATATGAGGAGATAACATCCCCACCTATTCGATGATTTAGGTGAGAATTTTGAGGATGAAATTTCTTAAAGAGGGGAGAATTGTAACATTTCATTGTCCCATGATATTGGTTAGAACCCTATATATGAGAGATTATTGAGAAATTAGGAAATACATTTATGCTTATACATATTACATCATACATATACATATGAATGTGATTGTTTTGCACACATTTCAATGACTATACATGCACTCATTTGATATTTTCCAAGTATAAATGATTTTTATTAAAGTGATTATGATGTGGATAATGAATAAAATGTATTGAAAATTGATTCAGTGAGTATAAATGTTGAATTAGAATTCGGTAAAATTTAGGAAATTTTCAAAAATTTTAGGTAAATTTTGGACTAAGAAAATTGCCAGGTGGCATAACGATTGATAAATGGTAGTACAAACAAATATCAAATGGTATTAGAAATTATTGAAAAGTGGCATTAGGATTTAATGACAAGTTTCATTGAAATTGGGAAACAATTGGAGTAAAAATTGGAGAGAATGGATTAGTTAATAAAGAGCACCCATTAGAAAACTTAAGGTGGTGAAATATGGCAAGTGACATGTGTCACTTGCCTTGCCACACCTTTACCCATGATATTTTCATTTTTTAATGTCGTTTCTATTGTTTTTCATCTGTCTCACGAAGTGCTCTAATCTTCTTTATCTTTTTCATTTGTCTTCATCCACAATCCTCACTTCTTACTCCATCAATGTTGAAGTTTTCTCTAGCCCTTCACCTACTACTCTCATTTTTGGTTGTCTTCGTCATTATGATAACAAGACCTAACCATACCACCTTTGAATGGTGATGAATGAATGGTGCTTAGGAAGCTAGGGTTTCATGGTGAATGAACAAGCTGTGAGCAAATCAAGTAAGTAGCATATTATTCTTTATGGCTTGCTTGATAGACATGGTTTTGATAGTTTAAAAGGTGAAATGATCATGATAGTATAGTTAAATGTATTGGTAACGTGGATGAAGAATGGGTACATTTATTTTATATTTTCATATATATGATGAATAATAGACTATGAAGTGTAATATGGATGATTTTTGAGATAAAAATGATCCCTATCTTGATGTAGAAAAAGTGTAGAAAATTTTGATAGATAAATGGATGCTTCATGTTCTAATTTCAATGTATATTAATGTGGATTTCCTTGGGTGTTATAGAGATGAGTTAAAATAATGTTGAAGTTAAAGAAAAGACTAAACTACTTTCTTAAAATGAGGAAAATTAAAATAATAAGTTAAGGAAAAAATGAAGGTGTTAATGAAGTGGAACATGTGCAGAATATTGATGATGAACGTGTATATGTATGTGTTCTATTTTTAGTGTTATGATCAATCATGGATTTTGATTTGTGTATGGATGATATTGAGCTGAAATTAAGTTAAAATTATTTGGAAATTATAAATATTTAAGCTAGAAATGATAGACTAAGTAAAAGAGATGAACTAGGATGAAAATGAAGTAAATGTGTGTTGGAATATGTTAGATGGAGTGTTTTTACTGAACATGCATCTGTAATTTGGCCGTATCTTGATTTGTAGATACTTAAATGAGATTTTTTTTAATATAGATTAAACCAGAGACATATGGATACAATTTTATTAAATTTGAATTCTGTCTTTAAGGGTCTTGAAATTTGTCTTGAATTTGAGAACTATGCGTTGTCATGGTATGAGAACATTCTGTAATATTTTGCATATAACTTGCAGAATACTGAACCAAACTGCATGCATTTGATTCATTAGAAACTTAATACTTAGAGGAACATTTAATTAGAAGAAGGTGTTATTTGACTACCTCATTTTCTAGGTCATAATGGTCATACAATACTGACCTAAAAATTTATCTTAAGAAAAATAGAAAACTATAGAATAAAGGGGAGATTAGTTTCTGTCACGATCATGGCAGGGGGCTAGTGATTTTTCATGGTAATCTTTTGATTATGCAATGGTTGAACCAATTAAGGATGAGATATATATCTATGATGCTTTTAGACTTAATTGGGGCTTAAAATGAACATTTTGATGTTGGGAAAAGTTGGTTAAATAAGTGATAATTTTTAATTAATCTTAATTTTATACTTTAAGGAAAAGGATGTTGATGGAAATGCTTAGAGTTTTAAATGATGACATAATATAGTGAGTAAATTGTTTGATGCTTTATGAATGAGATATGTTATGGAAAAAGGATATGATTGCATGAATGATGGGATTTGGCTAAATATGATAAATTAAATGATTATAGGTTAAGAGTTTAATGCAATCAAATTGGTATTTGAATAAGTATGGAATGATGTTATGTTAAAGGTAGTGAATTATGGAGAAATTGGTATTAAAATATGCATTGAATTTGGATGAATGCAAGAGGAAATTTCCAGGGCACGATCGTTGCCCTCACCCCAGATCAAGATCGTGGCTAGCCCCAAAATGTTTCTATCACAATTGTGGCAGGGATATCACGATCATGGACATACTTATGGAGGTAAAGAGCTGTCCTTTGATTGTTATATGAACAAATCAATACTACGGTGCTTCCATATGATATAATCAGGTTTAAATGAGATCTTGAATGACTCTAGTTAATGAGAAATGAGGTGATTAAAGTGAGTAAAGTGCATTAGATATTAAATCATGATTGAAAGATGTTACTAAATGATTATGAGATGTGAATAAAGAAATATACCTGAGATTGTCAATATGAGCATGCATTATACATTACACATATACGTATGTGTATAATTGAATGTTTATGTGATTGAGCAATTAATAATGTATGTGTAATATTTGTATTGCATAATGTTGATATAAAGGATATAACATCAGTATCTAGTCGTTTTCGGATCATGGAAGCTAATGCTAATCTGGAGCGTACCATGAGTTGACCTAGATGGTCTCACTTTCGTTGTTTGTTTGGTTTTAAATTTTTGTGTTAAATTACTACTGAATGTGAATGTAATTGATACAATTCCAGACATTAATAGTCCAAGGAGTTTGATAAATGTGAGAACATAGGAAGTGCACATTCTATATGAATTGGACTGAACTAAGTGATTCTCAACATTATTGTTAAATGTTAGACATCGATCCTATGAATATATGTGAAGGTGAATGTGGAAAATTAAGCACTAGTGATTATTTCAAAATATGTGAATATAGTGCATTTCATTACATGAATGCATGAAAGATAAAGGCTGTTGTGATCGAAGGAGCAACCAAAAAAGAGCTTAAAGCTCAAAAAGTGAAAAAGAACTTAAAGCTCATAATGTGGTAAGAGCCTCTGGCTTACTATGTAAAATGAGCCCTATATCCCCAATAGATAAGGGATAGTTATTAATGAGCCCCGTATCCACAATGGATATGAGATAGTTATAGGCACTTAGTCACAATAATAACAATTAAAAGTGAGTCTCATGACCATTACATATGTATGTGATAAGTATGATTATATGACTAAAATGAAATGTTTGAATGATATATGAATGGAAAGATGACTTAAGTGAATATGAAGTGTATGTGATTCAACTTGTTGATTAGTGAAATGATGTAAATTACATGATTACATGAATTGAAGTGTTATGTGTTTGAGTGAGCCATTGAGGATAGTTCACTGACTGAGTTCGCAAAACTCACCTTAATTTGCAACATATTTTTCAGGCTCAGAGGAGACACCCAGTTAAATCAATTAGAGTCTAACCACTGATTTTGAGTAAGAGATAAAGGTCGAGATCAGTTAGCATCTGAATACGTTTTTATGTTTTTTTTCTTAAATAATGTATTCCGCAAATGTTTCACCATTGTACGTGAATAATTTTGATGTGTAATGGCTTCTTGACTGAAAGTGTTTTGAATTTGTAAAGGGCCCAAATGATTTATGAAATTTTGCAAGGTCTATATTGTTTTATGACAAATGTGATCGAAATTGTCGTAAATAAAATTGGGCATTAATGATTAGTGGTTTTCTGAAAAATGCATGTGATGTTTGAGGAAAAAATTTTTGAGTTATGTTTGACTGCTCTAGCATACCGCTTTCTCAAGGTGTGTGTCCAAATGTCCTCGGGATGTATGGAATTGTGCTCAGTGGAAGTGGGGTGCTAAAATTAAGATGTCATAAGGCATGTAACTTCTTATAAGTTTTTACGAACATTAGAAAAAGGTAACAAAATTTAATACGGTATACTTTACAGGCATGTTGTAGCTGTGTATCTTTTTTTCTTAAATAACTTATGTGGTTTTGGAAACTTTAGCATGTTAATGGATACGTAAGTAACTTACAATGATTTTCCAACAACACTATCACAAATATAAAGACATTTACATCCATGTATCTTTCTATGACTTTTTGAAAACTATTTTCTCGATGGAATATAGTTGTATTTCTTCTTAACATTGGCATATAGCTAAACATAGCCATTAACATAAGTGTGTTAAAGAGAATTTAACTCTCTGCAACTTTTTAGTCAATTCACTACCTACCTTCTAATATCAAAATTCACAAACATACCTAAGCTATGAATCTGAGAGAACCATTTATCGTCTGTGATGATGTCAAAACACAGAGGACACGTCATCACACAGAGTATAGACCATAGACGATAAGTGGTCAACACAGAAGATAAAAGTCGAACACAGAGGATAGACCACAGACAATAAATGATCAACGCAGAAGATAAAAGTCAAACACAGAGGATAGACCATAGAAGATAAGGGGCCAACACAGAAGATAAAAGTCAAATACAAAGGATAGACCACAAAAGATAAGGGGGTCAAAACAGAAGATAAAATTCAACCACAAAGGATAGAACACAGAGGATAGATCATGGGCCAAGGATTATCAGAAGGAGTTAAGAAGTAATATGAGTTGAAGAATATCCTCTGTGTTACTGTTCACAGAGTATCATCTATGTTATTGTTCACAAACTTCCTAAGTGTTACTGTTCACAGAGTATCGTCTGTGTTACTGTTCATAGACTTCTTCTATGTTACTATTTACAGAGTATCGTCTGTGTTTCTATTCACAGAGTATCATCTGTGTTACTGTTCACAGACTTCTTCTATGTTACTGTTCACGCTATCGTCTGGGTTACTATTCATGGTTATTTTCTGTCCTATTTTTGACCATTCAGAAGTAAAACTGGCCTTCAAGATCTTCATGAAAGTTGTTGATCTTGAAATCCTCTTTCAAACTATCTAAAGAAACCATGAATTAGATGTCTGTAGCAAAAGTTATGCTAACAACCCCGAAGCATGTTTATATATAAAGTGAGGACTCACTAACACTATTCGTTGAGGTATTCAGGTTGAAATGGATAAATGGATAGTCGAAGAGCGGAGCTCAACTAAAAAGGGGTGTTTGAATGAAAGTATGGGTGATGAATATGTGTTATAAGTATGCGACATCTTGTGGTATCAGAGAGAAGAAGATAAATTGATAATGGTCAAGGTGTTCTCTATGGGAGATAAACTCACGTGTTACGATATTCTGCATGGCAGTTGGGGTCCTAGAACGGGGCCTAACAGTTTTGGTATCAGAGCTTAGGTTTGTTTTCTAGGCTTCTTGTGTGCTGTGTGTGACTATTTTTTGCATTGTAAGTTGATTTGATTGCATTAAGTGACAAGCATACCATGCATACATATAGGAAATAAGATTGAATTGTAGCTAATCTATAGTGCTTATTTTTTGTAGGTGTAAGATGCCAACTCGTAGAAGGACACGAGAAAATTTTGCAGGGATCAATTGCACCTAACTCTCCACTAAGAGAGGAGAGTACAGATGAGTCTGTAGTCCCAGGAAATGATAAGCCTTTTATAGGGCATGGTAATGATCCCTCTCAGACCCCTACCCAGGAGTCGCCTATTCTACAGGAGCAAGTGCCTCCGTTAGATCCGAGAATGTTCCAGGCCTTTGTTTAGGCATTTATCCAGGCCATGGGACAAATGTAACAACCTTCTGCTTCTTCCCCAACTAAGAAGGAGAAACAGTTTGACAAGTTGAGGAAGTATAGAGCTATAGACTTCTATGGGACCACTTATCCAGAAGAAGCAGAGACTTGGTTGAGGAAGACCGAGAGGATATTAGATTAGATGGATTGTGAGGATGATCAGAAGGTTGAGTATGCTGCTAGTTTGCTTCAGGAAGATGCTCTACATTGGTGGGAG
>JANZXR010180918.1:0-32847 GCA_027575705.1 Erythroxylum echinodendron
TGTACAAGAATACTGATCTTGGACTCTTTCACCTGGTTTGTGCCTTCATGTGTGATGGATAGAGTGTCCCACATCTCTTTCGCAGTTCCGCATCTATGAACTTTATCATACTCACTTCTGCTTAAAGCACAACTCAAGAAGAACCTGGCCTTTGAATTTAGTTGAAATCGAGCTTTGTGATTAGCTGAGCATCTGTTATGAGGAATGACATTTCCTTCATCATCTACTGGTACGTACAGTCTATTCTCGATGATATCCCAATGGTCAATGTGTGTGGATTCTATGAAAAGCCGCATCCTATCCTTCTAATAATGATAATCTTTATCATTGAACGCAAGAGGTCTTGTAACAGAGGTACCTTCAGCTATAAAAACATGTGATTCATCCATGGATCTTTGTCCTCACTTTGTAAAAGTGGTTCTTGCAATCCGAGATCTGATACCAATTGAAGTAAATCACACGTTAGTATAGAAATTATTTATAATATATGATATACACAAGAAGGGGGGTTGAATTATGTATTCTTTTCGCAAATACAAATTCTTTAATTTTTCTTGATAAGAACTTCTCTAACTTGTTAAAAGACTATCACAAAATTATTATGAATTGAATCACAAATAACTTCTATATACTTGTTTAAGAACAAATTATGCTAAGTTAAGAGATAGAGGATAGACACAGTGATTTTATACTGGTTCACCACAAACCGTGGGCTACGTCTAGTCCTCATATTTCATCTGAGTATTCACTAAACTTCAAAATTACAAGTACTTTTTCTTTCTTCTCGAGCCTCTTTAGGTCTCGTACACTAAGTATTCTTTTTCGCTATTTTAGCCTCTCCAGGCTCTTAGCCTTTTCTTTCTCTCACTAGAAAGATATCGTGAGCTATTGTTATCTTAGCCTTTTCTTTCTCTCACTAGAAAGATATCGTGAGCTATTGTTATAGTAGTTTAGCTCTTCCAGTATCGCACTATAGAATTTTTATGTATACACTTGAACACTCAAAAGTTGTAGAATCAAAGGTTTTTCGAAAGATTGAAAAGTTGTTAAGTTCAAAGTTGTTCACTCTTCAACTATGACTCGTATTTATAATCTAAGTCTTCAACTGCTTCTTTGAATCTTGATAACTGCTTCCTGATTCTTGATAACTACTTCCTGATTCTTGATAACCACTTCTTGATTCTTGACAACCGCTATTTAGTTGAGTTCTGTAACTAACTCCAACTAACTAACTGCTCGATATACTCGCGTATCTTCTGCTTTGTATCATTTATGTTTTCTTCTGTGTCTTTACTTCTTCTGTGCTTCGTTTCTTCTGTATTTTGACTTCTTCTGTCTTCTACTTCTTCTGTATTTTGTTTCTTTTGTCTTTTACTTCTTCTTTGTTTCGACTTCTCTATTTTGACTTCTTTTGTCTTCTACTCTTTTGTGCTTTGTTTCTTTTATCTTCTAATTCTTCTATGTTTTGTTTCTTCTGCACACTAAACAAACTCATCAAACTAGTTAATTTATTTCTAAAATTATTATTATTTGATTGTCATCAAAACTAATTATCGTAAAGTCCTCCTGACTTAACAAATGCTGCCAAATAGCTTCTCAGATACGAGATTAGGGAACAATGGATAACTGGAGAAGATAGATGATAAATGTGAATTGCATGGTATTTTAGGGCTTAGTTTGCTATGTATTTAATTGTTAATTCAATCGTTTAGTATGTGTTTAGGTTAGAATTGTGTTAGTTTGTGAATTATTTATGTTTAAGCGTGTTATAGGTTAGTACAAGTCTTTGAGCTTAATTATTATGTTTTTGAGGTACCTTAATGTATTTGTTAGTATTTCAGGGTCAATATCAAAAAATGGAGAAGTCTCAAAGACATTCGGGCTGAAATAACACTAGAGTTAGCCCACAATCATGACATACCTAGGATATGGCCTATAATCATGGCCTATTTGCCATAATCGTAATAGAAGACTTGATATAGGCCACAATCATGGTCTTTAGGGCCACGATCGTGGCCTACATTGGGCAAATGCATAAACAATAACAAATTTCAAGTTTTGAGGGATTTTTTAAACCTTTTGGACCCTAAAAAAACCTAGGGCTGGTTAAAACACAAAAGGTATTTATAAGAATAAGACAAAGAGGTAGAAGAGCTTTTGCATCAGCCATTTTCAAAGAAACACTAGAGAGAATTATCGAAAGATAGAGAAAGAGAAGAACGAAGATAGAAGAGGATATGAAGTTGACTCGATGTACTTCCTAGATCAGGAGCTTCTCGATGTTACTGCCTTTTTTCGTCCATTCAATTTCGTATTTCCTATTATTTTCAAGTTTATTAAGTATAGAATTGGAATAATAGTTAATGATAGGATTTATGGATGTTGTTGATATTCTAAACTCACCTTCGTGGATTTATCTTTAATGTAATGAAATTTGATTGTTTACATTTTACTATATTTATTGTTATTTAATTTCTAAAATTGCATAATTCGGTGATAAATGAGAGGGTGAATCGAGTGAAAATAATAAAATTGGGTTAACGAGAGTTAGTTGAATTAAAAAACAAGAATTAAATCAAATCGGTAAATCTTAAGAAGATAGATACTGCATAGGTTTCCGATAGTTTGTTTGACCAATTTAGATCTAATTAGGGTTTTGGTTAGGTTGTTAATTGAGAAATTGCAACTTCTATAATTTGATTAGGATTTATAAATAAGGGTTAATAATTATAACTTAAGAGAGAGTAATTAACCTTAGGATCGTCTAGAACCAATAATCTAGTAGTTCATAATAGATTAGGTTAGTGTTAAAGATAGGTAAAATTCCTTTTCACTCAATTATTAGTTCCTTAGGTTGATTCTTGAGTGTGTGCTGCAATTGCTAAATTGTTAATATTTTCATGATTGATTCTTGAATTGATTTAATTGATTGAATTAAAATCCTACTTTAGTTTTGCTACATTTTGAATTTCTATGATTTATTTTGACCTTAGATTTTAGGATTATATTATCCTTCCTTATAGGATCGACACCTTAGGTACTATACGAATGACCTATGCGCTTGTGGATTATCAAGGTTAATTAATTAAAACTTACACACATCGAAAAAGTCGGATCAAGTTTTTGGCGTCATTGTCGAGGATGTGATTAGTTTAGTTCTTTTTTTCACTATCTTTCATTTTAAATAAATAAAAAAGAAGAAGAAGAAGTTTTAGGCATAAAGTAGAGACACAGTAAGACATCTTAGAGTGAGAATGAGACATCTGAAGAGCTAGATGCTAAGAAGAAATGGAAAGAACAATGATGGAAGATAAATATTATAAGGAGTAAGGAAATTTTATGAACTACAATGAGGCACGACATGGTTAGGGAAGTAATGATCCTTATTGGAACATGTACACTTCGGGTTGGTAGAACCATCTAGATTTTTATTGATCTAACAATGTAAGTACTCACATGGGACATCAAGACCTATTTGAATTTTGGCAAGATGAGTCCAGTTCATGGGATTCTAAATTGGACAAGGTCTTGGATAAGCTCACGAATATGGAAGAGGGCTAGAAGAGACTAGAAAAGCAAATTGAGCAAGTAATGGAAAATCATTCCTCGTCTATTCACAACCTAGAGATTCGAGTGAGATAGCTTTCCCATGAATTTTTTAAGAGAAGTATGGAAAACTCTCTAAGTAATATGGAAATACATCAAAAAGAGCAATATAAGGCTATCACACCTATGAATGGGGGAGAGTTAGAAGGATCAATAGAAAATTAAACTGAACCCCACTTTCTTGAAGACTAAGAAACGAAGAAAGAGGATGATGAAAAGAATGCTAAGCCTCTCTTTTATTCACCAGTTCTTGATATACCATGTGTAAACATTGAAAAAACTTTAATAGATGTCCACGAAAAGAACCATATTAGTCAGATTAATGATGGACAAGTGACATTCAACACGAATGATATATTAAAGAATCTGAAGGAGAGTAGCTCATTCAGGATAATTGACGTGTTCAAATCTTTCAATGAATAAAAGGACGAAAAATAGATGACCACAGACATCAAGTTTAAAGAAGCTATGAAAGCCTTTGATGGTGAAGCTGAAGAAGCAGAGGAGAGGAAGGTGATTAAGGAAGAAAGAAAGCAACTCACCCTCATATAGGACAAACTATTGGATTCAATGAAGATTCAGGAAGTTTTGTTATTCCCTATTATATCAACAGTTCACTAAAAAAAAGGACATTATTGAGCTTAATTGGTTTTCATAATATTATCAATATTGTCAACCTGATTATTTTGTAATTCGTAGCTTACTTAAAGGCTACGATACCTTTTTTGAATGAAAAAGGTAGAAACAAGACACTCATAATTGATCCTGACTGAGTTTCTAAGGATAGAGCAAAAAGCTACCAACATTAAAAGAAGCGTTGTATAGGAGGCAACCTATGGATTGTTAATTTAATGTTATTTCCTTTGATATTTTTAAGATATATTGAATTTTGTAGTTAAGTTGTTCTGTTCTAATAAAATTAGGAAGGCAGAGGACTTCGACATGAATCTAATGATTAAGGAAGTACGCAAAAGAGAGGTGAAAGGGCCATAAAGTGGTAAGAAGTGATTTTAGAAAAGTGGAGAAGGACAAAAGAAGAGAAACATTAAAATTTGGTGCGAAAAATTGCAGGCCACGATCATGCCTTGCAGTAGGGTAAAAAGGGATCATGCTAATTTTAGATTCATTTTTTACCATTTTACCCTATATCCACCTATATATTCGTTTCTAACTTCACTTTTTCACTCACTTTCATTTTTATTTTATCTCTCTAAGTTTAGAACCTCCAAACACTCTCACTTCTCTCTACCCAAACTTTAAATCTCTACTCCCTTCCAACTTCTACCTACTCATAAGCCAATATGCTACACATTAAGCAATCAGCAAAGAAGGATTAATCATCAGGATGAAAGCAAGTCTCAAGATGAGGGAATAGGAACACAGCAACTGATTACGGAGCACCTTTCTCGATTTTCTTAGATGAAGAAGGTACCTGTTTACACTGTCTTCGTTATAAGCAAATTATGGTTCCAAATTATTTTCATTTTGAAATTTTAGATAGCTTAGAATTGCGAGACAAGGTTGCAAATTTAACTGAAAGAATTCAATAAGGATAGTTCATTCAATTTCAATACCCAGTCTACAAAGAACTTACCTTAGAATTCTTTACATCCCTTCTGTTCAAATCCAACAAACCTAGGGAATTGTGGTTTAGGTTACGGATAAAACATTATGAGCTTAATTATAAGACTTTGTATGAAATTTGTGGTTTCCCCAAGTCGTCCATAGTGGATCATCGTGATGATTTCTGTGTCACCGCCTATTGGATTGAACTAACTGGGTTAGAGCATTTCAATGCTAAGAACCCACACAACAACATCATCAAAAGCCTCGAACATTTATTGCTGCACAAATTCATGCATCAAACTGTTTTCGACAAAACAGAAACCAACAAGTGTTCGACGAAGGAATTTTTCATGTTATAGTGCATGGAATATAGCATCCCAGTTTGCATAACCACCTACATCTTTAATGCAATTATTACTGCTTGACGTAAGAGAAGTAATAAGGAATGGGTTACTTGATTTTGTCCATAACTGACTACCATAGAGTTGAGTGCAATAAACTCACAGTCTACTGTCCCGAATTTATGAACCATCATCATCTGTGGCGAGCTGAAATCCTAAAGTCCCACAATATGGAACTTTAGGATATTAGTGCCAAGACTCACGTCAAGATTAGGACCAGTCAAGTGAATTCAAGTGCTTAGCAATAATAAGAAGAGGATTTGACCAGCGAGGAGTCTAAAGAGGAATTAAAAACAGAAGAACTGGGCTAGAAGAAAGTGCTTGATACAATCTCCATGAACACCAAGGTAATCACAGATACACTTACATAGAACTCTAGAAGAGTGAAGGAGATGGCTTGAACTCAACGACATCAGAGTTAGGACATACATTATATCCATCATTATTCTGAGGCTCAAGGTGTCTAACTGCAACCTCCAATACCATCCCCACCTCCATCACTATGAGTTTTGGTTCTAACCCTTTTCTTTTTAACTTTAATCTTTACATACTTTTTGTTTTATTTTAATTTTATGTCTCTTCTCTCCATATGTGTTTGTTTGTTCCCTTTTCACATTGAGGACAATGTGTTGTTCAAGTGTGGGAAAGTTATGTGTTTTACTTCCAATATGCATTTTCCACATTATATGATAATTGTTAGGTTGTATTTTATAAATCGTGTGAATGTGTCAATAGCTTAGATGGATTGAAATTGATTTAATTTTGAACATAGTCTATTAGACTGTGAAGAATCATTAGCTCGCAAAAATAGTAAATTGGGTTCTTTCGCTAAATATGCAGCTTAATTAAAATTTGGTATGAGTTTATCACCCTTTAAATTGTCACATTCATTCATAACTTGAGGTCTTTAATTAAAGTAGCTCTATTAGTTTTTTTCATGAAAATGAGTAACTTAAGCAACTAGATAGGCAATAAAAAACATTGTCTATTAATTTTAAATAAATTACTATTCTGCTAACCTTTAGGTTATGAGTAGAGTTAGTAGCCAGTTGAGAACATGATGCAGTGGAGTAACCAAATCGACACGCATTACAAATGTGTGCCTCTGCGTCAAAAGGCTATAATGATGTTTCAACCAAGTAACTTAATAAAAAACTGACTTAGACGAGTAACCGGATCTACATTCATCACCAATGTTTGCCTACGAGTAAAAGACTAGGTCCATGTTAAAAAAAAGTAAATAATAAAAACAAGTTTCTAATAAAAACCTACCAAACTTGTAACAGCTTGACTTTTCATGAAAATGTATTTAGTAGTGGTTACAGAGTTTGAATGATTAAAGAATTATTATCGTGTGTGTGTACAATTGAAAATGGTAAATAATTTAACACTTGGATCTAGATTAATATATATATATTCAGTTTAAAGCCTTGAGATGGGGATTTTGTTTGTTAATGGTTTGATATAACTTGAATGATTGTGTTTGAAATTAAATTTATTTTATGAAGTTAAAGCCATTGTCTTATTAGTACATTATGTGTTGTCTGCTTTTATGTGTTTGTTGTTTTGTTTGCTTAAGGATAAGCAAACGAGTGTGTGGATGCTGATAAGTTTGAATTGCATTGTGTTTTAGGGCTTAGTTTAATAAGTATTTAATTGTTAATTCAATGCTTTACTATGTGTTTAGGTTAGAATTGTGTTAGTTTTTGAACTATATATGTTTTAAGTGTTTTATGGGTTAGTACAAGTCTTTGAGCTTAATTATTACGCTTTTAGGTACCTTGATGTGTTTGTTAGTATTTTAGGGTCAACATCAAAGAATGAAGAAGTTTCGGAGACACTCGAGCCGGAACAACGACCCACAATCATGGCATAAAAGTCCATGATCATGATAGAAGCATCAGAGTTTGCCCACCATCGTGGCGTAACAGAAGCCCAGGATATGGCCTATGATTTTCGCTTGCTTGCCATGATCGACAGAATGCTTAGATGTGATCAATGATGGAGGCCTTCAGAGCCACCATCGTGGCCTGTGTTGGACAAATGCGTAGACACTCAAAAATGTTAAGTTTCTAGGGATTTTTCGGACCTTTTGGATCCCCAACAAACCCTAAGGATGCTCAAAACACAAAAGGTATTTAAAGAATAATACAAAAAGTTAAAAGAGCTTTTGCATCAGTCACTTTTAAAGAAACCCTAAAGAGAATTATCGAGAGATAGAGAAAGAGAAGAAGGAAGAGACAAAATTGGAAGAAGTCAACTCGACGTACTTCCCGGATCAGGAGTTTCCCGACGTCACTGCCTCCCTTCATCCATTCAATTTTTTATTTCCTATTATGTTTAATTTTATCATTTTATAAGATTGGAATATTAGTTGATGATAGGATTTTTGGATATTGATGATATTCTAAACTCACCTTCGGGCTTTTATTTTTGATTTAATGAAATTTGATTGTTTACATTTTATCGAATTATACAATGACTCCTCCGATTCTGAAGACATTAAGAGATGGTTCGGTCAAAGCCATCTACATCAGACCTAGCGACGACAACTACTTTTTACAAAGTCTTAAAGCAAACAGTTGTCACGACAAAAGAGGAATCTTGGCATAGTGGTTGTGGGGACCACAAAGAGACCTTTAATGCCAAAGTCTGCTTTAAGGATTAAACCTCCTTGAATGATGGTACCATCATACAGGGTACAGGAGTAGGAGGTTCAAAAGGAATTGCTAGCTGTGATCTGCATAATCCACCAGCAGATCTGCAGTTATTTGTATTTATACTTGGAGACGACCGGAGCATCTCTCTAAGAGACTTTGGTCTGTATTTTTCTATCTGAGCAAGAAGACCATTATGATCTTCTAGATCTTGTTCCTTATGATACTTGTTCTTACCTTACATGGAATAAAAGATATCCCTGCAACAGCCAGGATATCTCTCCTTGACAATGCCTATACAACGTACCAAAATGCTCTTATTGGTACTTTGCTGACAACTCTTGACAGAGGAAGTGTCATGCTGACCATAGCACCTGATTTCACCAAGATATCTTGACTCACAAGGAGTTGGGCTGTTAAAACCAAAATGGTTTAACAATCTTAGGACCTCAAAGGTGACTGGTACAGTTACTGTTTAGATGGGTGCCACGATCTGATGGAGAATACCACTTCTTATGTCTTCTGGTTCTGAAAAACCACGTCTATGGTATGGCTCTGAGGTTCAAAATGTGTATATGAAGAAGATGCTTCTGGAACCTTAGAAGGCTGAACAGAAACTCTAGGCTTATGAGATCGATCATCTGAAGACTTGGTCTTTGATCGTCGAGGCTTTTCCTGAGTTGTCTGTGAATGAATATATTCTACCAGCTAGGCCCACATATTGCAGAAGAGTTACTACAATTTTCGAATGAAAATCTCACTGTTAAGCAGATTCAATAATTCCTCTGGATTGTTAATTATATCAGAGATTTTATTCCAAATGTGGCAGCCTTCACATCAAGCTTATCTAAGCTCTTACGCAAGAATCCACCAGCATGGGGAAAGAAACAAACTACATCTGTCTATCAGTTAAAACTGCTCTGCCAGAATCTTTCACCATTAAAGATATCTGTACAGAATCACTCTCTACTGACAGATGTCAGTCATATCACTGTAGATACATCCGACTTATCTATACTGCTGAGACAACATCCTCCATGGCCTCCGGGATGCAATTTAAGGATGGATTCTACCAGCCAGGCCCACATATTGCAGAAGAGTTACTACAATTTTCAGATGAAAATCTCACTATTAAGCAGATTCAACAATTCCTCGGGATTGTTAATTATATCAGAGATTTTATTCCAAATGTGGCAGCCTTCACATCAAGCTTATCTAAGCTCTTACGCAAGAATCCACCAGCATCTGGTAGGGATGAAATAAATGTATAACGAAGATTAAAATCATTCCAACCATTGAGAAGATAATACCTTTCCGTCATACGCTTATAATGCTTTTGAAGATCAAGCTTATTAAGAGAACAACATTTCATCTTAAAGTATTCCTGACGGATCTGCTTATCAATCAACTGGTAACTTGCTTCCAAGCACTTTAGTCCATACTGTACACTGAGGAAAGAAGCGAATGCCAATCTTGCTTCTTGTCTGTAACCCAATCTTAAACGAATTCCCATCAGCTGTAGTGAAGTATTCTTCATGAGAAGTCCATGCTTTTGCTGGTAGGATATTGGGCTGATAAGATGTACAAACACTCAAAACTTAAGCAAACAATTGACCCTAGGCTTAAGCATATCTTACAATGAAATCGAAACCCTCTTTATATAGGCAAAGAGAGGGATAGAAAAGTAAATCTATCCTAGACACAATAATGACGCTTTAACTAAAGCATACCTAACCTTATCACAAAGGAATCTACTCAGGAAAAGCCTCGACGATCAAAGACCAAGTCTTCAGATGATTGATCTCATAAGCCTAGAGTTTCTGTTCAGCCTTCTAAGGTTCCAGAAGCATCTTCTTCATATACACCTTTTGAACCTTAAGAAGAACAGTGGAGAAAGCCTCTCAGGATATATACACCTCCAGAATCTCCACCACCAGCACTAGTACAACCTTCCCATGACATCTTTCTTAGTAGCACTGAGACAGTTATTAGCGAAATGTTGTAAGCTTCCACAAACAAAACATCGAGGCCGACCTTGCTTACTTCGATGCATTGCTTTCTTGAAGAACCTCATCGCCATTCTTTTCATACAGTGACTCCTCCGATTCTGAAGACATTAAGAGATGGTTCGGTCAAAGCCATCTACACCAGACCTAGCGACGACATGCCTGGTCCATCTATATCAGGTTCTATCCTGATGATCCAGCCCCTAGTCCTAGTTTGTTTGATCCAGTTTCTCCCTACAAAATGATATATCATCTCTTCGATGATATTGATGAACCTGCTATGTGGCATCTTTGGGCTCTCACAACCTTATATGCTACTTCTGTTTCCTTCTATTGGGTGAATACCCAATTGCCAAAATCCTGCTTTCAAATCAAACTTTGAAAATATAACAGCTTCCTTAAGAAGTAATATCTGAGTAGATACTTCTTAAGGAAGCTGTTATATTTTCAAAGTTTGATTTGAAAGCAGGATTTAGACAATTGGGTATTCACCCAACAGAATGGTATAAGACTGCATTCTGCATTCCCAATGGCATCTTTGGGCTCTCACAGCTTTATATGCTACTTCTGTTTCCTTTTCACCTTTACATCTTTATCGTCATCTTTCAGACCCATCTGAATCAAAATCTCTCTTACGGACATTTTTGGAATGGTTTCAGCCATTAGATAAATGGAGAATTGAAATGTTTCAAGTCTTGACCCGATATCGTCTCTGGGAGACTTCATTGGATGATCATGATACTTTTATCATTTACATCCTCCATCGTCCTTATATTATCCCTCTCTTTGCCTATATAAAGAGGTTTTCAGTTTTATTGTAAGATATGCTTAAGCCTAGGTTCAATTGTTTGCTTAAGTTTTGAGTGTTTGTACATCTTATCAGAAAATGAATATATTCATCCACAGACAACTCAGGAAAAGCCTCAACGATCAAAGACCAAGTCTTCAGATGATCGATCTCATAAGCCTAGAGTTTCTGTTCAGCCTTCTAAGGTTCCAGAAGCATCTTCTTCATATACACCTTTTGAACCTCAAGAAGAACAGTGGAGAAAGCCTCTCAGGATACATACACCTCCAGAATCTCCACCACCAGCACCAGTACAACCTTCCCATGACAGGATGAAGGACAAAGCTAAGCAGATAGAGTATGTAGCTACTCTGACACCTCAGCTGAAATCTCAGCCTCTTGCAGACAAAGAAGTAGAAGAACTAGACGAACTGGCCATACTGAAAAATTGATAATTATCAGAAGAAAGGAAAATCTTTTTGTGATTTTGGAAAGGAATAGATGAATATTTATAGGCAAAGAAATTATCTGGAGGCCATGGATGATGTTGTCTCAGCAGTGTAGATAAGTCGGATGTATCTACAGTGATATTACATGGAAGAAAAGGTATCCCTGCAACAGCCAGGATATCTCTCCTTGACACTGCCTATACAACGTACCAAAATGCTCTTATTGGTACTTTGCTGACAACTCTTGACAGAGGAAGTGTCATGCTGACCATAGCACCTGATTTCAACATCAAATTGGATGATCCTACATTATCTGAACATTTGCAAGTTTAGATCCAGATTACTGGCGCAGAACAAGATCCTACAGCCATCTTCAAGCATACCAGAATTGGAAAGAAATACAGAAGAAAGCTTTCTTGGTAGCACTAGGACAGTTATTAGCAAAATGTTGTAAGCTTCCATAAACAAAACATCGAGGCCGACCTTGCCTGACGGATCTGCCTATCAATCAACTGGAAATCACCAATGAATTCTTTATGAATGACACCAAGAAGTGCTCCAGCTGTTGAGACTTGGATGTACTGAAGTCGTTGATACTCGCTTATACTTTGCCACCATTCTCACAAAGTACCAGTGAATCTGGAAGTGAATTTAGACAAAAGCAGAATCCACAGGTACTGAACAGATCAGACCTGAATCAGCACCTCAAGAAACACCGGCTGTGCATGATTTGGTGATAAACTGAGAGGGTGAATCGAGTGAAAATAATTAAATTGGGCTAATGAGTGTTAGGTGATTTAATAGAACAAGACTTAAAGCAAATCGATAAATTATATGAAGAGAGATCTTGCACAGGTTTTCGATAGTTTATTAGATAACTTTAAATATAATTAGGGTTTTGGATAGGCTGTTAATTGATAAATTGCAACTTCCATAATTTGATTAGGTTTATAAATAGGGTTAATGGTTATAACTCGAGAGAGAGTAATCAACCCTAGGATCTTCTAGAGCCAATAATCTATTAATTCATAATCGATTAGGTTAGCATTAAAGATAGGTAAAATTCCCTTTCTATCAATTAGTAATTCTTTAGGTTGATTCTTGAGTTTGTATCGCAATTGCTTAATTGTTAATATTTTTGTGATTAATTCTTGAATTAATTTAATTGATTGAATTGAATTCCTATTTTAGTTTCGTTACATTTTGAATTTATGCAATTTATTTTGGCCTTATATTTTAGGATTAGATTATCCCTCCTTGTGGGATCGACACCTTAAATACTATGCAAACGACCTGTGTGCTTGCGGATTCTCTAAGTTAATTAATTAAAACTTACACACATAGAAAAAGCCTAATCAATAGATATTCCAATAACCTACCCTTGAAAACCTAGTAACTAAACTAAGAAATGAGTAGCTATAGGCAAAGTTTTTAAAAATAGATGGCAATAGGAAATTGTAGGGATTGAGCACAATGACCTATTTTAGGATAGCGACAAGAATAATCAGGATGAAGCTTGTAATAACCCGATTTCCATATTGAGGGCTAGAGCATTAGTTGTCATTGGAATTCAAAATTTTACATTTCATTCATATGCGTATCATCAACATATACATACATGAAATATGAGCCATAATACATTACAAAGATAGCATATGCACTCAATTGATTTATATCGAGGTATGAAATGTTTAAAGTGTTCATTATGTGAATTGTAACATGTCTATGCCTTGAATTTTAGTATGATTGATTACAAGTAGTAAATTTGGAATTAATTGATATCGTCGGAAAATTGAGGGAATATAATGCATATTTGGTTTAGGAAAAATACCAAGTGATAAGATAAATTAATACATGCAAATTAGAATGATTAAGCCAATAATTGAGTGACATTGGGCATTGATCATTGTGGGACAAATAGACTAGTAAGTTGATAAAAAATGGCATTGATAAATGGACAAATGGCCTCTATACTTAAATGACATATGACCTAACTTTAATGGTAACATATGGTAGCACCTATACTTGATAAATGTTGAACATGCCTCTAGACATGTGGTTATTCCATTAGATGACACCTAACACCTTAGGTGTAACATTCAGCAGGAGCAAACTTGGTTTAGCTCATCTTTTGTCTTCTCTCACTCACAACACCAAAACTCTTTTCTTTCACCTCCCTGAACTTGCTTATGTTTATGCCTAATTGTTGCACAAATAATCTATGTTTTAGCCTCACAAAGTTAAGTAAAAGATCAGTTTGAAGTTGCCTTACTGCACCTAGCTGAAATCCATCTAAGTTTTACCATGAATGTGTGATGTTTCTGCTTGATTAAAGTACTGGATTGGCTTGATCTTTTGAGATAGAATTGAAGTTAAAAATGTAAGTAATTGATTAGTGTTTATAGCATGTTATGATGGAGAATTGATGATGATGAATTAGGATGAATTACATATGATGTTAATGAATGATTGTGATGGAAATTTCTGCACTAACTTGGGTACTTTTTTGTTCTGTTTTTGCATGTACGAAAATAGTAACTTAAAGATTGTTGTATGGATGATTTAAGTTGTGATTTAATGTATAATTGATGAAGAATTCATGGTAAAGACAGGTGTTATGGAAGTGTTCTTGAATCTGGAAAATTAGAGTTGTAGGTCAAAATTCTAGTTTCAATTTCATTTTCCTCTTTTGATCTATTTTACATATCTTATAGTATAAATTTCAATAAACATAAAATGAATGTTGTAGATATAGTCTTAGCTTGACCTAAGTGAAAGTGGATTGATAAAATAGTAACTACAGTTTGAGTTATGCTTTTTTTCCTAATACTGCCTGTGATAGACCCCTATATAGAAACCTTGTATTATTTCCTTATTTTTAAAGACCTTAGAGCTCGAATTAATCAAGGTATAAAACATGAAAAAGGAATATTTATGTCTTATTAATGCTTCTATGAAACAATTTGGCTAGAATATATCTTGATAAGTTTATGTAGTTACTTGAAGTCATAACCTAAAGAATGGATTGTTTTGATGAGGTGTAGTTCAAATATGGAAATTTTGATTTGTTTAAGGAATAAATGAGTTCTTTTAATGCAAACATGATCTTAATAACATGTGAAATTTGTAAGGTATGGATGAATAAGCATTGAAGAACATGGGATAATTATGAATGAGAATTGAGTAAACGTATGAATCTTTGTTGCTAGAAAAAGTTTGGTGAATGTAAAGATAGATTAATGAAATTCCAGATTTAAAATAACAACTGAAACCTAATTGCAAACTAATTGATGCACAAACCATGATAAATGTATAAGTTTGATTTGTGAACAAGATTTTTTACCCAGAATAATCAATTGGGCATGCATTAAACATGATACATATACATGTTCAACTTTGAGCATTCATTTGATTGATCAATTAACAATGTGTACATATGTGTATTGTTTAATTTAGAGGCACACATTGACTGACACCATCCACGCATTGCCGACACGTCGAGGCAATAGTTAACTGGAGTGTACTGTGAGATAACCTAGTTAAAATCAAATATTTATGCTCTGTTGGAATTGTATGTATAATGGGTAACCTAGATGTGAAATTTCGGTTGGTAATATGTTCTAGTCAAATTATGTTGATTAAACTTAATTCCTCTATATTGAATTGATATTGATATAATTGTGATATTACTAATATCGAATAATTGATTGTCTAAGGAGTTTGATATTTGAGACAGTATTTGGAGTGTTTGTGATTTGAATGTGAATAAGGAAATTGAATGCTAAACTATTTATTGAATGCCAAACTTAGATCTGATGAACTGTGAAAATTGAACTTGCTTATTGACTAGAAGTGATTGATGATATATTATGTGAACTATTATACTCAATTACATGATGTATGTTCACATAAAGGAGTTGTGACTGGAGTAATCAATGTGAAAAGAGCTTTAAGCTCAGTTATGCCATCAGATCCCCAGGCTCATCGATTAATGAAATACGTATCCACAACAGATACGAGACAGTGAAGTAGGCAGTCAGTCACAACAAAGTGAAAATGGAATAAGTCTTAATTGCATTTGCATTTGTATCTTTAAATGTATTCATGATATCAATTGCAAATGAATGTTGAACTATATGGTGTTGATATTGAGAAATGCTTATGACTTTGATGGTAATATGAAGAATTATGATAAATGTGTGTTATGTTCTGAAATGATTACATGATATTCTTGCATTCAAAATGTACTTCTGAAATGACTTAAAAAGTGATTGTATTTTTAAATGCTTCTTATATTATGATGCAAGTTGTAGAATATGAGTTATAACTCTAAATGAAGTGTTAATTTCATTAAGATGAATGTTAATCATTGATACATATGTGTTCTATTTTGAGTGAACTCATCGATGATGGTTTACTCACTGAGTTCACAAAACTCATCAAAATTGCAACGTTAATTTTCAGGTACTGAGAGGAGACCTTACTAATAAAACAAGCTAACTGAAGTTTAGTACTGTCCATTTTGGATCAAGATATGGCTCAAAAGTCTAGTCAGCTATCATTTGAGGATTTTAGATAGAGTACTTTGTATAGTTTTCATTTCATGTAGAATATTTTGTTTTAAACAGTATGATCATAAATAGTTTCTGTATTGTAAATATACAGACGGGTTGTAATGAAATAATAGTGTAAAACATGTTTTGTTAATGAAATGAGATAATTTTTCATGATTACTTTTGATGTGTACGATTCCATATCAAGTGAATGTGATTGCTCTAACATGCCATTCCTATAGGATTTATGGTCGGATATTCTCATAAATTTCAGGCATATGTCATATGGTAGTGGTGGGTTACAATTTTGTGTATCAGAGCAGGGTTTGGCATCCTTAGGGATATATAAGAGCATTTAGACATGATATATAGTGAGAAATTCATATAGTGATCACGAGTATTGTTTGATATAGGTCATCCGCCATATAGGTCATCCGCCATAGGAGATCAAGTCACAGAGTCAGCTAACCTTAAGTCTATAGGAGCTAATAGAGACTCTCCAGTACCTCAGTCAGTATAGATGCTGCGAGAATTCCTGAGAGAAGGGAGAGGAGGTATGATAAGTTTTGAAAGCAGGGGGATGTAGACTTCTATGGAAGTACAAACCCTGCAGAGGCAGAAGGTTGGTTGGAGAGAACTAAACTGGTGTTTGATCAGATGGATTACGAGTTCGATGAAAGATTTGATTATACAATCTTGCTACTGCAAGGTCCATCATATCAGTAGTGGAAGACTGTTCTTGAAAGTTCCACCCAATTGTGTAGACTGAAGTGAGAAGACTTTCTGAAAGTTTTCAAGGAGAACTATATGCCAAAAATCTACCTGGACTGGAAAATGAAGGAGTTCCTTGATCTAAAATAGGGGAACTCCACGGTAGGCAAGTATAAAGGGTGGTTCAATGAGTTGATGGGGTATACTACAACCTTGATCTCAACAGAAGAAAACAAGTGTAAACTATTTGAGGATAGGCTGAATATGGAAATTAGAACGAGGCTAGCCATTACCAATCTAAGTAGTTTTGTTTAACTAAGAGCTGCTTCAGTCAGAATTGAGTAGTTGCTAAAGGATGGATAAGTAGAGTATATTCAGGAGCCCAAAATGAAAAGATCTAGAGAATTTTAAGTTAAATCTACTAGATGATTTAGTAAATGCCAGAGTAAACAACCATGATCACAAAAGAGATCGAGACAGTCAGGGTTTAGGATAAGAGGTGGCTTTGGCTATTCTGGCAGAGGACAGTTGTCTACAGGGCAAACATATAGTAGGCAACCATCACAAATACCCAATTGTGAGCACTGTGGAAAGAAACATGGTACGTAATGTTGAAGGTTAATAGGAGCCTGTTTACATTGTGTCTCTTCGAAATATTAGCTTAGAGACCGTCCTGTAATTTCTAGAGCCTAGTCTGGAGTGAGAGGGGGCTTAATGACTGAGACGACTATCCAGCAAAGTAAAGCTAGTAGAATGCGACAGAAAGGCAGAGTTAGAGGTAGAACTAGTTCCATAGGTCCTAGTGTTAGGACTAAAGTGTAGAGTAATCAGTCACAAGCTCAACCCAAAATTTTTCCTATCACCATGCAGGAGACTCAAGATTCCCCAGATGTCATTGCATGTGTGTTACATGTCTTTTATTTTGAGGAATTTACATTGTTAGACCCTGGGTCTACACATTCATTCATTACCCCGCATTTGGCATCTAGACTGCATTATAAGAGAAAGGTACTGAAAAGTATTTTAGTAGTGAGTACTTCAGTAGGTAGTACTACAGCGATTGAGGAGATATGTAAGGAGTATATTATACGACTCGATCAGGTAGAGTTAGAGGCTGACCTGATTGTACTACAGTTGAAGGAGATAGATATTATTCTAGGCATAGATTGGCTCATTGCTCATAGGGTCGTGATGAACTGCTATACTAAGGAGGTGATCATTGAATCCCCTAGTCAACCGAGAGCAGTGTTTTGAGGTATTAGTCAAGCAGTGCTAACTAGGTTGATTTCTTTAATGAATGCCTTGAAATTAATCCGAAGTAGATATAAGGCTTATTTAGCATACAAGACTGACACCGTACTGCCAAATAGTTTAGGATATTCTAGTTGTTATGGATTTTTTTGGATGAATTTCCTAGTGAGTTACCGAGGTTACTATTGAAGGTAAAACCTATCTACTTGTTTTACACTCAAAAACTTCAAGAGAATGGGTCATAACTTGTAGCTTAAAAGAGCAGATATCAATGCCACAGGGATTGATGTCCAGACACCACTTAATTTAGGTAAAACTTTGTTTAATAAAAGAAATTGGTTAATAAAAATATTCTGGAAAATTTAAATAAAAATTAAAAGACTAACTCAAAGCAATAGACAATACCAACATGCAGAAAAATTGGAATTCAAGAATTTGAAGACTAGAGATTACTTTTTTCCCTATTTTGTTTCCCTCCTATTTGATTGATTGAATTGTGTCTCACCCTAGATTTTTGAATGTATTAACTACCCTCTCCCAAGGTGTAATTAATTTTCCCCAATTAAATTAAAGGGAATCAATTGGACCGTCTTTCAACCTACTTAATGACTCGACCTATTCAACTAGTTATTAAACTATCCTATGGGTGATCAATTGATTAGTCGAGATCTATCTTCTAATTATTCAATTAACGTGATGATTGTAAGTCTATAGGTCGCTAACTCTCATTTTACAATCCTACACAAATTTATCTTACTCACTCTCTCGATTTATTGCAAGATAACAAATAAAATCAACAATCATCAAAGATAACTTCATTCAATTCAATAAAATTGGAGTTCTAACAAAATAATTCAAAATCAATCCCTAAAACTAAATCAGCCTAACATGGTCTCCATAACATCATAAACATTCAAAAGAACCATTTTACAAAGAATAGAAGAAGTAAGATTTACAGAAAATTGAATAAAAAGATTACGTCTCTTCTTGCCAAAATATGGAAATTATGGTGTTAATGTGCTATTTTCCCCAATCTTGATGATCATCCTTGACTTAATCATTCGTTAAGGCTCTAAACAAGTGTTCTTTACTCAAAAAATGGTGTTTCTACAAAAGAGTTTCATCTCCCTTAAGATGGAAGCAAAATAATGTTTAAAGAGTCAAAAAAACCCTAAGTTTAATAAAGCCCCACATTGTTGGAGTTATGAAAATATAATGCCCTGGAAAGCAAGTGTATTTACTTATAACTTAATTTTCTTCCAGTTACTTTTTGAAATAAAAATATTTATTATTAATAAAACAAAAGAGTTTGGTTTTATATGCATGAGCATAACAAAACTAGTAATAAGGTACCGAGATTCTTTTGTAAGTAATATACATATACATAGAGATGTATAGGAAACATGTATATTATTAGAATCTAAAATAATTGATTCACAGTTGAATAATCAAGTTGGTCACTTAACTATGGTTTAGACTGTAGTGTTGCGATTTATCTCCATGTACGTAAAAGAGTTTACTTTAAGGAAATGATGAGTTTCATATCATGATAGTAGTTGACTATCAATAATGGCTCTATTAAATGAATCTGGAATCACGTATGTTTTAAAGAATAAAGTAAGTGGTTACTTTAATCTTAAAATGTAATCTTAAGCATTTGTTAATTATGGACCACAATCTTGATGAGTGGTGAATATATATAATGATCAGAACGGATTTTTACAGAGTATCAATCTAGTGTCTGCATGTTGGAATTATTAATTGAAACATGTATCAGGGAACATTCACTCAAATAAAGAGTTTATAATGATATCATCACTTCTAGATGTTTTATAGAGATTGGTGATTAAACTGGCCCCATAAGTTTGATGGAATAGCTACCCACAAGTTTAAACACCAAGATGAGATCTTATGTATTATCACCATATAGAGTAAAATGGGAGATCTAGAAGGAAAAATCAACATAAGGGGAAAACGGTAATTTTACCCTTTATTGTGCGGATGGTTATAATATGGTTCATATTAGAGTTTGCAGTTGGACATCTTATTTGAAACATGTGTTCTCATAATATTTGATAATTCAATAGTTCAACTAATTGCCTTTAGTGGAATGACATTTAGTAAATAAGCTATAATTAATTCTAATGAAATTAAATTAATTTCGGGCTTATTGGAGCTTAAATTATATAAGTCCAATTAGATTCCCATTTGGCTTCTAGGAGGGTTATTAAGCAAAGTGAGAAATACAAATAGAGATTCTAAAGCCTATGATTGAATGTTGGGCTTACTTTAATTAGAAGTCCAAATGAACATTTAGAAATGGGCTACACTTTGGTTTAACCTTAACATTGGTTTGCTACATTTAAGATGGTTTTTAACATGATAATTTATCATCATTAAATGGAATTATAACCTTATCATTAAATGGTTTAATGGTTGTCTTTTAATGATAGCATGTAACCATCTAGCATTCATTGAATTAAAGAAAAAAAAGGTGCATTTGATGGGCCCTCTTCCTTCTTTGATCTCAAAACCGAAAATGAGGTGTATCATTTTAGGTTATTGGTCTTTTCATACAGCCATCTTAAAACAAATGAGAAGAGTCTCATTTATCGACTTCTTTTTGATTAATTAAGGAAGGATGTGATTCATTGGATGCACTTCACTTCTTTCTTTGAGGCTTAACCGAAATTGAGAGATAATACAAGGGGTTGTTGATTTTTTATCTCTCTCTCCCCTATCTTACATGAGATGGCCGAAATTTGCATGAGAGGTGTCTCATCTTTAGCTTCCTTTTCTAAGGCAAAAGCTCTTCAAGTTTTCTTCTCCTTCCCCACTAAAGGATATTGTTAACCAAGTTATCCAAGGAGAACAAGTGGTAGATATGATTGGTCGATGATATAATAATGGGGAGAGGATACATCACTTAGGAGAGGATACATTGCCGAGGATAGGATAGCACAGCGAGGAGTTAAAGCTGTAGAGAAGGAGTCTGTATATTTCTACCATCTTCTTATGTTAAATATTTTCCTTATACTGTATCATATATGACTTGACATGTTGATTTGGTTATATTGCTTCTGTTAAAATTTGATTTCTAAAAAAAAGTTTTGAAATCTACCATTTTAGTCAAATCTTGCATGCTTAAGTTTTCGATCTAACAATTGGTATCAGAGCCATTTTCTTATGCATGATTTCAGATCCTATATATGATGCATGGGTTGGCAATTTTTGTAAGCTGCATATTTTTGTGATGGAAATATATATGGTGTATGTTTTTCTCTTTTGGTTGTCCATAGATTATAAAGTTACCTTGTAAGTTTTCTTCATTTGATTTGTTACAAGGAGGGTGGCCTTTCATTGTCATGTTTCCTCCTTGGCTTCATTTTTCTGTTTTCTTTAATTATGTAATGTACAAAATCATGTAATGATGAAGATGAAGAAGTCATGGATTGATGAAATGAAGAGGTAAAGTTTCGGTTTTGATTATGGTGTCTGGCCAAATTTCAGTTTTGTGAAAACCAAAGGACTGGAATTTTGTTTTAACAAATTTTTTGATTCTATGAAAATCCAAAGTTTCAGATTTTATAAGTGTTGGAATTTTTTATTTCAAATTCATAAGCTTAGGGTTTTATGAAAAACAAGTGCAGATTTTTTTTCTTTTGGACAAATTTCAGTTTTGTGAAAATCAAATTTTTATTGGAAAAGAAAGCCCATTACACACTTTTTACCAAATGGACCGGGTCATGTGAGTGAAGAGTTTTAAGCGGAAAATCCAAGTCTAAGAAGATTTTGTTGGGCCTAAAAGCCTTGTAATTGTATTTATGTTTCTAGGATGGACAATCAAAAGTGGCTTATTAGTTCATGTGAGCAATGGAAAAATGAACGCAAATAATATGTGATATTATATCATTGCATGTCATTTAGAAAATTTCCAACCCTAGGCTTTGCCATGCATTCATTATGTACGAGATATATAATGAAACAATATAGGATGGATAATAAATTGCATCTAAAAAAGATGGTATTTATTAAAACTTAAAGCCCAAAAAGATTGAGTGGGAGAGGATGCTCATATGAGGGTCCACGGTCTCCATATGATGGCCCATTTGTATATGATGAAGTGTTACTCCCTACCGGAGGGCATGAATCTTAGATCTTGCATGGTTTAGGTCCCCTAAAGGATAAGTCCACCTATTGGTAGCGAATGTGATCTCCCACCAAGGTATAGTTTGCAAGTACCTTAATGGATGAATCAAATGGTTAAACACTTAACTTATTTTATCAATGTCCTACCTATAGTAACTCTGTTGGTAAAAGTAAGGACCAAATCATGGTGCTTCTCAAAAGGTTAGGCATGAAGATGCTTGGTAATTTTTTGATGTGGGAGGGTCCCAATTTTTTTTTTAATGGATAAGATAACCCACTGTCTCTTAGTCTGTTATAGATAAGAAAAATAACTGTCTTATAAAATTTTAATTTTTTTAATTTTTGTTAAATCTATCATCATGCATACATGCATTATGATTTTATACAAAGTTCCAATATTTTTGACTACTATGCTCATTCTTTGATAATTTATACGTTCGAACATAATCAACCACAAAATGAATGTACTCACTTTGCTCTTGACAAATAACAAATTGGAAAATGGAGAGAATTTCAATTAATGGAGACATAATCTTAACATTGTTCTTCAATATGAACGAATTTCATGGGAATTAAATGAAAATGAGCTCGCACCTCTGAGTGGAGTTCAACTGCTGAGCAAGTCCAATAACATGAGCGATGGCAAAATACTGATAAGACTACTAAGTGCTATATTCTAGCTTCTGTCAGTGGCATGTTGCAAAAGCAAATTGCTTGTATAAAAATTGCTAGAGCAATGGTTCATCACCTACATGAGATGTTTGGTGTGAGGACCAGGTCTGCAAGGGTGAAAGCTATCCAAACGTTTCATAATCTTAGACAAAAACCTGGTGAATAGGTGCGGGATTACATGTTTAATATAATCTCTGTGGTTACTGAGGCTGAGATGCTTGGGGCAAACATGGATATGGAAATGTAAATGATTATGATCATCAATAACTTAACTCTTCTTTTCAGCAGTTTAAGTTGGACTATGAGCTCAATAACAAGGATTTTACCTTGAGTGAGTCAATAAATACCCTCTAGAGTACGAAGGAGATATTAAATATCAAGGCTCATGGGCTAGAAGCTAATGTGGCGCCTTCTTCTAAGCCCAAGGGTAAGGGCAAGCAAAAGAAGAAGGGTCCAATAAAAAATAAGGCCCAAACAGGGTGGTCAAGGCCCAACCCATGAAAAAGAAGGCCAAAGCGAATACCAAGGGAAAGTGTTTCCTATGTAGTGAGTAGGGTCACTGGAAAAGAAACTGTATGGTCAACCTTGAGTCTCTCAAAAGCAAACAAGGTATGGGTGTCCTAAGTTTGTTAAGAATTAGAAATGTGGCAGATTTTGATTCTTTGATATTAGGTTCAGGATCCGCTAACCATGTTTCCTAGTGGTCACAGGTTATATTTGGAGGATGAATATTACATCCCAATGGTTGTAAGGAACATGATCTCTATTTTTTGTTTAATAAAATCTAGTTATTCCTTATATTTTGAAAATGTTGTTTCAATATATGAGAATAAGGATTTTATTTGTAATGCAATAATTAAACAGGGATTGTTCTTTATAAAATCTATTACCTACATGAGATGTTTGGTGTGAAGACTAGGTCTGCAAGAGTGAAAGCTATCCAAACCTTTCATAATCTCAGACCCAAACCTGGTGAACCAGTGCGGGATTACATGATGAAGGTAATCTCTGCGGTCACTAAGGCTGAGATGCTTAGGGCGGATATGGATGCAGACACATAGATGATTATGATCATCAATAGCTTAAGCTCTTCTTTTTAGCAGTTTAAGTTGGACTATGAGCTCAATAGCAAGGATTACACCTTGAGTGAGTTGATGAATACCCTCTAGAGGACTGAGGAGATATTGAATATCAAGGCTCATGGGCTCAAAGCTAATGTAGCATCTTCTTCAAAGCCCAAGGGTAAGAGCAATCAGAAGAAGAAGGGTTCAATGAAAAAGAACGCCCAAACAGGGGTCAAGGCCAAACCCATGAAAAAACAGTCCAAAGAGAACATCAAAGGAAATTGTTTCCATTATGAAGAGATGGTTCAATGGAAAAGAAACTGTCCGTCTACCTTAAGTCTCTCAAAAGCAAACAAGGTATGGGTTTCCTAAGTTTGTTAGGAACTAGAAATTTGGCAGATTTATCTATTTCTTAGATATAACCATGTTTGCAATTCGTTGCAGGTGTTCCAGCAATGGAGAAGACTACCTAAAGGCCAGTTTCAAGTCAAGATAACAGATGGTTCCTATGTTTTAGCAGAATCAGTGGGAGTAGTTATCTTGGACTTTCCTAGTGGTCGTAGGTTATATTTGAAGGATGTTTATTATATGCCAATGATTATAAGGAATATGATTTCTATTTTTTATCTAATAAAATTTGGTTATTCCTTATATTTTGAAAAAGTTGGTTCAATATATGAGAATAAGGATTTTATTTGTGATGTGATAATTAAACAGGGATGGTTCTTTAGAGAACCTATGTCGGGCTTACTAAGCACCACAGAATTAATAAAACCAAGACCATCCAACGTCTCTAGCATTAATTCAAAATATCTATGGCACTTGATAATGGGTCATATCAATCAAAAAAGACTTGACAGGTTATTAAAGGGAGTTGTGGACTAACCGAGCACCTTCATTGCGGCACTTAAGGACTTAGGGTTGCCTAACCCATGTTCTAAGGTATGAATCCACAAAGGTGGAACTAAGGTCAGAAGTATTTGTGTCAACAAATGCAACCTTCCTAGAGGAAGAGTTTGTGAGAAATCATAAAGGAAGAAGTGAAGTAGTGCTCAAAGAGTTAATTATTTCATCCAATATAAAAGTTGATTTGGATATAGCAAAAAATGATGTTAAAATGGATTCAAGAGTTGAATCGGAAGAGCAACCTGAACATTAAGTAATGCCTAGACATAATAGGAGGGTTATAAGATAACCAGATTGGTATCTAGGTCTAAGAGAAGGCATTATAGCCATCTCAGACTAAGAAGAAATGGATCCCATTACTTATACACAGGCTAAGAATGATGTTGATGCAGAAACATGGCTCAAGGTGATGGAATCGGAACTAGATTCCATGTATGACAATGAAGCCTAGATCCTTATAGGTCCATCACCAGATGTAAAAGCCACAGGATGTAAATGGATCTACAAAAGGAAAAGAGGATTCGATGGAAAGGTAGAGACCTTTAAAGTTATATTGGTAGATAAAGGCTATACTCAAAAGGAGGGTATAAACTATGAGGAGACTTTTTCTCTAGTTGCCATGCTTAGGTCCATTAGAATTCTTTTGGCCATAACGACCTATTTTGATTATGAAATATGGAAAATGGATGTCAATACCACATTTCTTAATGGGGATCTAGAGGAGACCATTGATATGGCCTAACTAAAAGGATTCATTAAGCCAGGTAATGAGCATAATGTATGCAAATTGCAATTTATAAGTTTAAGCAAGCATATAGGTTTTGGAACATTAGGTTAGATAAGTTTATCAAAACTTGTAGGTTCATACAAAACAAAGATGAGCCTTGTGTCTATAAAAGGATACAAGACGGCAAGGTTATTTTCCTAATCCTGTATGTTAATTACATTCTGCTCATTGAGAATGATATAGGAATGTTTTCTACAGTTAAGGGATGGCTGAATGAACAGTTCTCAATGAAGGATTTAGGAGAGGCTAGCTATATTCTAAGGATCAAACTTATAAAGGATTGTAAGAACAAACTAATAGCCTTGTCTCAAATAACCTACATTGAGAACGTGCTCAATAAGTTTGCCATTGAAGATTCCAAGAGTGGTTTCACACCTACTAGACATGGAATCAAACTTTCAAAATAGCAAGCACCTAAAACCCAAGAGGAGGTCGAATGCATGCATAACATTCCATACGCTTTGGTAGTTGGAATTTTAATGTATTCTATGCTTTACATTAGATCAGATACTTGTTTCGTAGTGGGACTGGTAAGTAGATTCCAATCCAATCCAGGAATGGAGGATTGGACCGCGATTAAGTGCATATTGAAGTATCTTTATAGGACGAAGAACTTATTGCTTATTTACTCTGGAAGTAATCTTATTCTGACAGGATATACAGCTTCTAATTTCAAATCAAATGTTGATTCAAAGAAATCAACTTTTAGCTCTATATTTGTTTTAGGAGGTGGAGCCATAGTCTGGAGAAGCATCAAGCAATCTTGTGTTGTTGATTCGACTATGAAGGCTGAGTATGTTGTTGCTTGTGAAGCAACAAAAGAAGCAGTCTGGCTTCGCAAGTTCCTGAATGATTTGGAGGTAGTTCCTAAGGTAGAAAAGACCATTACACTTTATTGTTTTAATTAGCGGGGAACTAGGCAATTTTAAAGAACCTCATAACTATAAAGCTACCAAACACATTGAGAGAAAGTATCATCTTTTAAGGGAGATAATACAACGTGGTGAGGTGAATGTAGTAAAGATTCCCACAGAGAAAAACCTTACTGATCTATTTACGAAGACGTTGTCTCAAAAGAGTTTTGAGGGTCACCTAGCAGGGATGGGAATGAGGGATATGTCAAACTTGCTTTAGAGAAAGTGGGAGATTGTTGGAGTTATGTAAATATAGTGCCCTAGAAAGCAAGTGTATTTACTTATAACTTAATTTTTTCAGTTACTTTTTGTATTGAAAATATTTATTATTAATAAAACAATAGAGTTTGGTTTTATATGTATGAGCATAATAAAAATAGTCACAAGATACTGAGATTCTTTTTTAAGTAATATACATATACATAGAGATTTATAGTAATTAATTCACAGTTGAATAATCAAGTTGGTCGCTTGATTATAGTTTAGACTGTAGTGTTGCGATTTATCTCTATATAAGTAAAAGGGTATACTTCAAGGTAATGATGAGTTTTATATCACGATAGTAGTTAACAATCAATAATGAAACTATTAAATAAATCTAGAATCACGTATATTTTAAAGAACAAAGTAGGTCGTTACTTTAATCTTAAAACATCCACTTAAGCGTTCATTTATTATGGACCACAATCTTGATGAGTGGTAAACTCATATATGTTTCATTATAATTCTTGATATAATCAGAATAGATTTTTACAAAGTATTAATCCAATGTCTACATATTGGAATTATTAATTCAAACATGTATCAGGGAACATTCACTCAAATAAAGAGTTTATGATGATATCATCACTTCTATATGTTTTATGGAGATTGGTGATTAAACTGGAGCCAGTAGTTTGATGGACTAGCTACCCATCAAGTCTTAATACCAAGGTGATATCTTATGTGTTAATCACCATATAGAGTAAAACGGGAGATCTAGAAGGAAAAATCAACATAAGGGCAAAACGGTAACTTTACTCTTTATTGTGCGGATGGTTATAATATGGTTCATATTAGAGTTTGCAATTCGACATCTTATTTGTAACGTGTTCTTATAATATTTAATAATTCTCGAGTTCAATTAATTTTCATTAATGGAATGACATTTAGTTAATAAGATGGAATTAATTTTAATGAAAATAAATTAATTCCGGGCTTATTGGAGCTTGAAATATATAAGTCTAATTAGATTCTCTATTTGGCTTATAGGAAGGTTGTCAAACAAAGTAAGAAATACAAATAGAGATTTTAAAGCCTATGATTGAATGTTAGGCTTGCTTTAATTAGAAGCCCAAATAAACATTTGGAAATGGGAAAGACTTTGGTTTAATTTGATTAATTAGATTAATTAAATTAAATCAAAGTTATTAAAGACAAAAGGAGGTGGATTTTCGGTTTAAATGGGCTAAATGTGCATTGGTTTGCTACATTTAAGATGGTTTTTAACATGCTTTATCATCATTAAATGGAGTTATAACCTTATTATTAAATGGTTTAATGGTTGTCCTTTAATGATGGCATGTAACCATTTAGCGTTCGTTGGATTAAAAAAGAGAGAGGTGCATTTGATGGACCCTCTTCCTTCTTTCATCAAAAAACCAAAAATGAGATGTATCATTTTAGGTTATTGATCTTTTCATATAGCCATCTTAAAACAAATGAGAAGAGTCTCATTTACTGCCTTCTTTATGATTGATTAAGGCAGGATGTGAATCATTAGATGCACTTCACTTCTTTCTTTGAGGCTTAACCGAAATTGAGAGATAATACAAGGGGTTGTTGAATTTTTATCTCTCTCTCTCCTATCTTACATAAGATAGCCCAAATTTGCATAAGACTTCTCATCTTTAGCTTCCTTTTCAAAGGCAAAATCTCTTTAAGTTTTCTTCTCCTTTCCACCAAAGGATCTTAGTAACCAAGTTATCTAAGGAGAACAAGTGGTAAGTCAGATTGGTCGAGGATACAATAACGAGAAGAGGATATATCACCTAGAAGAGGATAGATTGCTGAGGATATGATAGGACAGTGAGGAGTTAAAGTTGTAGCAAAGGAGTCAGTATATTTCTACCATGTTGTTCTTATGTTAAATATTTTCCTTATACTGTAACATGTATGGCTTGACATGTTGAATTGGATATATTGCTTCCGCTAAATTTTGATTTCGAAAATTTTTTTTGAAATCTATCGTTTAAGCCAAATCTTGCTTGCTTAACTTTTCAATCCAACACACATATTATCTCATATTATGATTCCCACGATCGTGTGAATTGGCATGATTCCCATGATCGTGGGAATTGGCCACACAATAATTCCCCTTTTCTTTTCCTTTTGATTTTTAGCTCAATATCCAAGTTGCTTTATCTTCCTTCCTACACAAAAACAGTCAATTCTTATCCTAAATTAACATCAAACATAAAAGAGCAACAATGGAAATCGAACTAAATAAAAATATACAAAATGAATCCTAAATTAAAGCAATATTCAACAAGTATGAAAAAAACATATGCCAATTACATAGAAAAATATAGAATAATGCACACTTATCAACATCCCCATACTTGAATCTTTGCTTGTCCTCAAGCAAAATCAATACAACCACTCAATTCTATCATTTCATCTTTATAAAGATCAAAGCAAACAATCCCTCAAATTTAGACTAACTCAAATATTAAGTTAATACGCATATCATGACTACTTTTTCAGTGGTGTACATAAGCAATCTCAACCATTGACACCATCACTCAAAGATAAGTAAAGATGCAAAATGAATTTTCCTCTTAGTTTTGACTCATTTCTCTTAAATGTTTACTAGTTAATGTTTCGCTCAAACTTCCTATAAGTTACTACACTACCATCAGGTCGCTAATACACCAATTCTCCTTTATAATGATTGCATGCATAAATAGACCAAAAGGACTTGTTTAGGGTTGTAATGTAGTAAAGGTTAAGGAGGGTAAAGAGAGAAAGAAAAAATTTAGCACAAGCATTAGTAAAGTAAAAGGCGGATAAAAATGGGATAACAAAACATAACTCTGAGATATATAACAATATTCTGCATTTATTAATGCTACACACTTGTTTTTCCTTTTTCTTTTCTTTTCTTTTTCTTTTCTTTTCTTTTTCTTTCTTTCTTTTTCAACATACATGGAAGAAGTGAACTCATAAGTAGAAGTGTACTCCACTCATCTCAGTAACAAAAATTTCACAACGATCCTAAATAATGTATTACTTAATACTCAACTAAGCTTGTGAATGGCTAGGTTAAAAAGGTTTAAAGTTTTAAATTTTTGGATGTTTTTAAGAAACAAAGGTTAAGGCTTAACAGGGGTAGCAAAGGACAACACAAAAGGTTTGTCATTTAAGCCAAGAGTTAAAACATAAAAGAAAAAGGTCCTAAATCATCTCTAGTAAGCATGCATCCAGTAGACTTAAACCAATTCAAAGTAAGTTTTGAAGGTAGTAACTCAACAAAGAAATAGAATGACTATAGATGGAGTCATATGGCTCAATCCTCACATTGTCTCAAATGAAAACTAATTATTCATCTCTAAACTACCTCATTGTTTAAATATCAATTTATGACTAAGCTTATGTAACCAACTATTTTTTATCACTCTATATGGTCCACTTTCTACTTAAGTAGCCTAATTCGAGTTTAAACATACATTCAATCTAATTCCAACTAGTATGATAGAATCTCATATTTATCAAAGTGATTCAAATATGATTCCATTGCTAACACAAAGCACATATAATATGCCTAAACATGCATCCTATCTAGCAAAATGCAAACAATGCAATTACGAAAGTCAAAGTCACCTCCACACACTTCAAGTTCAAATTGTTCTCAATATGACAAGTCAGCCACCAAATATGGGAAAATGACCTCAAACCAAACAAAAGAAATTGAAACACACAAATGACATGAAAACAATAAAAAGATGAACTTGAACCAAACAAAAGAAATAACGTAAAACCCAATAAAAAAATGACATGAAACCAAACAATCATGAAATAAAATGAAATCACACAAAAGAAACAACAAAATTAAAAATGAAAGGGTAAGAAAAGCTTATACAAATGATGGTGGTGACGGTGTTGGTGAAGGAGCTTCAAAATTGTTCCTTCGACAGAAGTTAAGGAACCTCTTCTTCAAGCTATGCTGCTATTTGTGAACTTTCTGCATTTGGGTGCTGAGTTCATTTGGTTAGGATGTTATTTGTTGAGAATTGGCAACCATCTGGTCGAGGATTTATTAATATTAGTCAACCTCCACTAGTGCACTCGATTCCTCTTCTGCTGCTTCTTCCTCTGGTTCTGAAATTGCGTGGGATGTGGAGGGTCAGGAAGTGGTTGTACTGGTGCCACTCCTATTCCTCACTACAGTATGCGTCTGTAGATCTTGGAGTTCCATAGAACAAAACTCCAAAATCTCAAAATGCCTCAAATATGATATGTCAAACATATCATGTGGAGTTGTACGCACCTCCCCAACTTCAAGGTGATAAAAACGAGCTAAAGTAGTAAGAACATGAGACATTCCAAAATCTGAACTTTTTTTATTTACCACACTCACTATTGATTAAAAAATTCTAAAAGGTGTGTTAATTTTAACTTTTCGATCCATGCACCACGAAAAGAAAAGTTCTTTAGCCGAGCATTTGTTACTTTAAACTTTATTTAACACAGTTAAGTATATAAATTTGTGTAAAAGAAATGCTCGACACTACGGATTAAAGAATTTGTCAAAGTTTTCTTCACCAGTCAGAGTTTTCCAATAATCATCCAAACAAAAATCATCATTATCATCTAAAATTTTAATGTTTGGTAAATCAAAAAAAACCACACATAACAGTATAATCCAATTGTAAACAGTATCAAATAACCTAAACCAGAAAACGTCCATTTTAGGATTGTATCAAATTGTCATGAAAAACTCTATAGCCATCATAGGGTGAATAGTTACGTCATATCAAACAAACCTATTCCAACCTATGTTCGTAGTTAGTTGCTCAAGTCTTCATCTTACTCTTATGGTTTCTAGCAGTGAAAATCAAAATACCTAAGAGTAACTAGTTCTCTATCCCTAAGGTCACAAAAATGTGTACCTTCTTCTTCTGAATAGATTAGGAAGGGAGAGCAATAAGTCAATGCTAAATTGTGCTTACCTTCACCAAAAAATTGCGAGTGGAGTTCCTCAATCGGTTTCCTAGCCATCATCATCCTTGATGCCATTGTAAGAGGAAAATCTACAAAAATTGAGAAGAAGATGAGTGAAATTCATATTTAAGAGAGAGAGAGAGAGAGCAAAATCTTACCCAAATTCTTGTGTTTTTAAATGATTAATGCATAAAAAGATGAAAGTATTGTAAGATTAATGAAAAGATTGAAGAAAATACCAAGAATCTAAAGGAAAATTGAAGAGTTTTAGAGAGTGGAGGGAGAGAAATTTGTGGGTTAGAGAGAGAGAGAGAATGAAATTTTGAGAGTGGGTGAAAGACGGAAATGTAAGGGAAGTTTAAATTTCCCTCCCTATTGGAATTCCCATGATCATGGAAATTCTCTCCAGAAAGTTTCTGGAGAGATTTCCCACGATCGTGGGAATCAATCCAACTCACACGATCATGGGAAGAGGTGATTCTCATAATTCCAAACCTTCTTCCAAGCTAACTACTAGTTCTCCACGATCCCACAACCTACCAATATATCAAATTAATATTATCATCAAGAATTTTGTCAAACAAAAACCAAATTAAACATCAATCAAACTCAATTCAAACATAATCATAACTAAACAAATCAACTAAATAAGTAGACAAAAATAAATAAAAGAAAATTGAATTCCATGGGTTGTCTTTCATGCAGCGCTTCTTTTAACATCAGTAGCTCGACGCTCTATCTTTGGAAACTCAATCAAGATCAATTATGAGCAGCTTGCTTCCACCTTTTTTGTTTAACATCAGTTTTGTAGCCTATAAGTAAGCTACAACTTGCAAAATGATTAGAAGGACAATATTAATAAAGTTGAAAAAACCAATTCAGCCCAGTAATGTTCTTTTTTCTAACAAACTTTCAATAAAATAGGGAATAACAAAACTCCTTGAATCTTTCATTGAATCCAATATTTTTCGCTATAAGAATGGGAGTTGTTCTCTTTCTTCCTTAATCACCTTCATTTCTTCTGCTTCTTCCACTTCACGAACAGAGACTTTCATAGCTTCTCCAAACTCGATGTCTATTATCATTTGTTGTAACATCCCGGTTCAGTAGAACGGGTCGGACCAAAGAAACGGGTCCAAGTGTGGTAAATCAGAGAAATTAGGAAA
>JANZXR010181130.1:0-32841 GCA_027575705.1 Erythroxylum echinodendron
TTGAGGCATAGGGGGAGGCGGTGGAGGCTCCTCATGTTGCACACTTGGTGCCTCAGGATTTGGGGCAGAATGTGTCTTAGCATTTTGTGGAACAATTGACTCATCCGTACTCCCTTGGTGAGAGCTGGATCAAGTCTGTGCTCCTCGAGTCTTTCTACTAGGTGGCATAATTCACTCCTGATACATGAAACCATAGAAATCTCAAAGGTGTAAAACAATTCAAGTCATACAGAATAATCTCAATGCATTAATACAATTCAAATCCATGTATGTAGTAATCCACGTGAGATCCATGCATGCAATAATCCACGTAAAATGCATGCAGACACACTTCATATCTCCTCGTTCCCAACTTATACTTCGGATGCTCCAAAACTTGGTCCTAAACCCAAACTTCAATCTAGTTTCTCTCTTAAAATGGACATCTGTCTTAAAAGTTGCCCATGTAAGATCGTAATACTAGCGCTCTAATGCCAACTCTGTTAGACCCCTATTCGAGAGTCTCACTCCTTTCATAAACCTCTCTCTGATACTATACTCTGTTAGGCCCAGTTTCTGGAGCCTAACTCCTCATGCATGATTATTCATGCTTTCTCTGATACCACATCAGTTACTTTCATGCATGCAAAATATCTTACTACGTAAGTTATCTTCCAGAGATAACACCTTGATCACTTTCGAATCATCTTCTCAAAACTCCCCTTTATTAGTCTCAGCTCAGCTCTTAGAACAGACGACTAGTCTATTCCGACCTTTCAACCTAAATCCTTTAATCATCACCATAGTTAAGTCCTCACTTCACACATATACTTGCTTCAGGGCTATTGGTAAAACTTCTCTTACAAGCTTCCAAACTAGAATTTCTTTGGATAGATTTAAAGAGCACTTCAATCTCTACAACTTTCATAAAGACCTCAAAGGTCGACTTTATCTTCTGAAGGGTCTATTATTTTTATCATCTCATTGCTTGTGTCTCATTTTCGGCTTCCCTTTGTCTCTTTTGTATGGTCTGATTTCTGTCTATTTCGAAGTTTGTGAATAGTAACACAGACGATAGTCTATAAATAGTAACACAGATGATATCTTACAAACTTCATAACTTTCTCTAGGGAATTCAGTTCAGGGTATTCTTTATACGGTTGGAAAGATGATTTCAAGCTCCATAACTTCCATGAAGACCTCAAAGGTTGATTCTATCTCCTGAGGGTTCAAAATTGGGACAGAAGATACAAGGTGAACAGGAACATAGAAGATGCACTTCACTCCAGTACTTCTTAACTCCTTCTTATAATCCTTAGTCCTTATTCTATTCTATGTGTTCTATCCTCTGTGGTTGACTTTTATCTTCTGGGTTGACCCTCTATCAACTGAGAATCTATTGTCTGAAGTCTATGAACAGTGGCATAGATGATACAAGTCTCTATGTTCGGATTCATCTGTGAACAATAACACAGACGTGTCCTCTGCGTTTTACTTCGTTTGTGAACAGTAACATAGACGATACATGTCCTCTGTGTTTTACTTCGTCTGTGAACAGTAACACAGACGATACGTGTCCTCTGTGTTTTACTTCGTCTGAGAACAATAACACAGACGATACGTGTCCTCTGTGTTTTACTTCGTCTGTGAATAGCAACACAAACAATAAAGCTATCAATAACACAGACGAAGTCCATTCTTCTGTGTACAGTGATATAGACGATTCTTTCTTCTATGTTCTATCTTCTATGTTTTTCTCTACTCATTCTTCATACTTTTCATCCATACTTTCCTCTATGTTGTGTCGTCTTGATGATGACTTGTCCTCTGTGTTCTGACGTCATCACAGACGATGCTTATACCCTTAAATCCTCCTTGCTTCTGTGTTATGACATCATCACAGAGGATAGCTTATACTCTTATATCCTCTTTGCCTCTATGTTATGACGTCATCACAGAGGATACTTATACTCTTATATCCTCCTTGCCTCTGTATTATGACGTCATCATAGAGGATACTTATACTCTTATATCCTCCTTGCCTCTGTGTTATAACATCATCACAGAGGATACTTATACTCTTCTAAGCTTTCCTAGCCTCTATGTGTGACGTCATCACAGGGGATACTTAACCTCTGTATTTTTCCTTAGCATCTTTCTTCTTCAATGCAATCTATTAATCCTTTTCGACGTCTCTCATTTATTCCAAACTTATATCAGAAATGAATCACACTTAAACCGTAAACTTTTCCACTCCTCAATTAATGGAATCATAACCAGAAATCGTAATCATACACGAATTCATATGAATAAATATCTCATTCATTCATTTCCAAATGTATCTATTTTACAAGCTTTAAAATCCTTACAAGCCATAACTACATTAGTCCTCATCGATAATACAATTTGTGACGAGGCTAAAGCTTTAGCTATCAGAGATCAGTCCTAACTATTATAAAAAAAACATTTGCAGACTTGTGCTGCCTTGCATCCTGAATTACTCACTCTCTTGAGCATCACCTGAATTTGGACAGAAGTTGGAGAGGGGTGAGCTTGAAGCTCGTGGGAAACAGGTTTATAACCGAGTAACAAGCAAAAAACCTTTTTCACAGTTAAAATATACTTAGATTCAAAACATGCATGCATTCATCTTGTTACATAATTCATGAGCACATAAGAACATCAGAATGGTTCGGGTGGATCCAAAATAGAATGTACTACACATTTTCCCTAAGGGTCCTGTGTAGCCGTGAACAGAACATACTAATGCAATTCCATTTTATGGTCTTGCGTAGCCGTGAACTTATAGGAGTCCTTAAAGGAGCTCCATGTCACTAGCGGGCAGGTGGGAGAAGCTTTTAGACAAGTGCACTGTCTTAACAGAGTGGACCACCACAAACCCACATAACACAGAATTTTCATGTTCTTGAAAGCTTAATGCCCAAAATGGCAGTTCTTGAAATTCTTACTTTTCGGATCAGAAACTTGTTTTCAAAAAAGTATGCAACTTTTTTTGCAGAAAACTGTTTTGTATGCAAAACATGCAACACATTTATGACATTTCGAGCCACACCAAAATAGAACATACAGATGCACATTTATGCAGAAAAGCGAAATCATTGCAGACAAATGTTTATGACTTATTTCTTCATTATAAAACTGTAACCCACCTTAAGATCCTTGCTTGGTTCCATATCCGACTTATGAATGCCTTTCCTCTTGATTTCCTTGCCTCTCTTGAACCCCTCCTTGATTTCCTTCATAAAAGAAACATAACTCCTATTTAACCAAGATATCCAGATTCGGCTAAACCATAATGCACAATCCTTTAATGACTTACTGTGATTCTTCACCAATTAATGAGATTCTTAACTCCAAAGAAATCTCCTTCCTCCTGCTTTCTTTTTCCCCTCTTGTTTACACTCGAATTCTCTCTTTAAGCTTTACAGAAATTTCAACTTAGCTCATCTGAAGCCTCTTTTCTTCTATTTTTCTTTCATTCACGCTCCCACCTGCTTAGAAGACATGTCCACCATGCCTCTCCAAAAAGTACATTTTACCCTTGGTACTTAAGCTATATACTAAAAATACCCTCAATTTCCTCTCATGCATTTATTCCATAAGCTATTATGCTTAAGTTAATGGAAAAAAATTTTCAGGGGACCGACAGGTGTAGTAGTAGATACGAAAGGTGATGCCTCATTTGCATGTGTAGTAGCTGAAGGTACAACATCTGATTCTGTTACAGCTATAGAATGTGATACTTCACCTGGAAAGTAATTGGCTCCAAATTGTGGTCTGAACTTTAGTCGCATCATATCTTATTTTCTCTTTAGTGGCATATTTTAACCTGAAATTCATATTTTATTGAATATTCAAAAAATATAACAATTTCAATTATATATATAACAATATATTGTTGATTCAATAATTTATTTATTGAAAATAATATTCTTAAATATTCTTATATAACATATCTTTATGGCAAGTTCCTAATTAGATAATATCTTGACTTTTACCTTAACATGAAAAAGTGTATGTCTTAATTCCCATCAGTCATAGGATAAGGAGAAATATGCCAATTTCTGTTTAAAGAAAAGTTAAAAAAATGTGAAACTATTAACCATGCATGTTTTTAATACATATTCAAAAGTGAAAGAAAAACTAACCTAGCTTGTCTAACGTCAACCTGTAGCAACCAACAACTAACAACTAACCATACTTGACACTGCTCTTATTACTCATCATCATCATCTTCAAAATCAATTTATAATACCTTCTCTCATGACTGGTATAGACTCTGGTTATATACTTAACCATCGGTCTAAAAGGAATAGTGGTTCTTGAGCCTAAACCTAAATTAAAGAGTGTGTTTATACCTATAACTAATCATCACAAGATAGTCCCAAGCCAGAATCACCAACAACATGATGAAATAATGACCTCTTGCAAGTATAATAGCTATGTAATAAGCTACAATGATCATGTGACAATGATATATGATTATTATTCCATAGTTTTGACGATTACGTAACTTATGGTTCAATAATATGACATGAAGATTATGATGTTAATCTTGATTCCTATCCCTGCGACTTTGATTCCTAGTTTCTCTCATGTCTTTTCTCTTAAACTTGTCTTGATTCATCACTGCCTCTTTTAACTTTGAAATCCTCTCCCTCTGTAAATCCCCCTTTTTCTTTTTCCATGTTAAAAGGAATTGGTTAAAATTGTCAGCATTAATCAGCTGAACTCTAGTCTGAGGTAGATTGCCACCTCCCCAAGGGGGATCGATTTCTTTCTTCTCTGTTGTACAAAAGTGGCCAATGGGAGGTTAAAGGTATTTATCAAAAATTTATATTTCTTTCTTCATATCTTTTTGTTTTCAAAAGAATAAAAGTTTAATTGCATTGCTACAAAAGTATTACATCTGGGTGCAAATTTACAAGCCAAATAGCTATATCCTGAATCATTTAAATGAATAACTACTACTATTCTGGGAGTTTTAAGAGAATTTTCTTAATATCATTTAAATGAATAAGCTACTGCTATTCTAGGACTTTTAAGAGAACTTTTCTCCTTTAACTATTGAACTACGAAGCCGAGAACTTGAACTAACTACATTAATTAAACATTTAAATGACTTTTCATCTTCACTTAATTAAATTCTAATTCCTTTCCTCAAGACAACCTCCTTTATTTAATTTTTCAGATTTGTAGTCATACTATCTATATTAAGATGTATGTGTTAAAAGAGTTCTAATTTATGTAATTAGCTAATGTTAGCATATTTAGACCTTTCTAATTGAAAACAAACATACATAGATTACCTAAAGTAATTTGTTCATGCAACCTTTTTTTTGGAGCATGGGAAGAGATTACATTAATCTATACATAAAGGTGTAAAAAAGTAATTAGTAATTAGTAATTAGTAATTAGTAAAACATATTGAAGGCATTATTTTGGGAAATGTTTGGAAAACAAACGTTCCTTCTATTTTAGTTATTAAATATGGTTAGTGTGTTATAACTCTAACCCCTTTTGAGCATATACTTGACTAAGTAAACTAAACGAAGGGTCTCTCGGTCATTTTTCATTTCTTGTACCAAGTTAATAACTTCCCTCACATCACTCTCTAAAATGAGTTGGTGGAGACTAAATTTGCAACCAAGGCATAAACCATTTGGCAAACCATTTTAAAGTATACACAGAAGCTGAATGCCAAACTCCTAGATATAGTCTCATTTGAAGTTTTGAAGTAGCCTCCCACATCGATGCTAATGTTAGCCAGGGAACCAATTACAATAATAAATTTTGTTACTTTTCTTTCGGAACTGCCTAGCTATAGTAAGAAACATTGTTATTTCTTCAGTCATCAACCAAGAAGCTATTGAGTAAGTACTTTTATGTCATAACTTCATAAGTAGAATTATCTTACATCGAAAAAAGATTAAAATAAAGTATCATAATTTACTCCTGTAAAATTTTAAGTTGAAATGTAATAGTTTAGATTATATACGAATTCATTTTAACCTAATCTAATTTTTTTTAATTCTTTCATTAATATCGGAGTTAAATAGATAATGCACTTACAAAATCAAAGAAAGTGAGCCAAGAATCTAGTAAAAATTTACAAGTATAACATTTAAGATTCAATAGCAATAACTAAAGTAGATGCGATGAGGACGGTGAGGACATGCAGTGGCATAAAAGACAAAGGATGGGGGCTTTGATAATGACAGAGATGAGGACGTTGGGACGTGAAGGGGGGTTGTGGTAGTTTTAGGTTAAACAAAAATGACGTTGTTTGGTGTCCTTTGGTGTTAAACCAAAACATGTTGTTTCCATTTTATTAAAAATGTTAAACCTGAAACAAACTATGACGTTTGCCTCTAAACTTTACCGACATAAATTATCACCGAAATAAAACCAAAACTTACTTATTCGCTAAGCATTATAGCTTTCTTTATTGATGCGAGTTTTCTATCGTCGCTATATTTCATCATAAATTTTGTTGGGATAATTTCCCTCCATATTTACTAACGAATATTTTTTGTCACAAAATGAAGATTTTCCTAACAATTTTACAAAAGAAAAATATTAAGCATGTTTCTTGTCTCTTCATGAGAAAGAAGTGGGTTATTTCTTTTCAAAATTGTTCTCAATTTCATATGTGGCAATTCTACCAAGATCTTTTTGTTAGTTGGGGGAATAATCTACATGAATCGGATTTGTTAAGGAATATATTGAGAGATAATTGGATTTGGTTAGACAATGTGTGGTTGGTAAACAAGGATCAGTTTTTTAGGAATATATCATCAAATATTCACTATGATTCCACCATATCTAGTTTTATTGAAGGAAGGGATTCTATGAAGGGATCTTCTGACCAATCAAAAGATTATTTTGATTTCATTAGTAATCAAGATTCGGAATATCACACATTGATCAACTAAAGACAGATTCAACAACTAAAACTAAAAGAAAGATCGATTCTTTGGGATCCTTCCTTTCTTCAAATGGAATGAACAAAGATAAAACAAGAATTTGCTATGGTTTAGTTTCTATCAGTAATTTTCCATCCCTAATTACTAATTTTCTCATAGTGTATAACGAGATTATATTAATTAAGATGAGATCTTAATTTTAATATTAAAGTAATTGTTTTTCTTAATATGATTAAGGTTACTAATTATGTTGATTCCTAATTAATTTTATAAAAATTAATTAGTTTCAGTTAGATTGAAAATAATTAATTAGACTCTATAAAATTAAGGAAAATTTTTTCTTAAGTAATTAAAAAAGAAGTTTCTTAATTAAAATTATTTATTTTAATTAGATTGAGATAAAATAAATTTATTATTTTATTTTTTGAATTATTGTTTAATTTGTTTAGAAATTGTTTCATTATATATAATTAATAAGTTTTTTGATTTATTAGAAAGGATATTTTTCTTGAATGAAATTTGAAAAGTGTTTTCATTTATTAAGAAAAATATGATTTCTTTAATATTTAGAAAAATAGTTTTCTAATTTATTAAAGAATAATCTCTAAACAAATAACATAAAGGACTTTCTTAATTAAATTTAAAAGTGTTTTATTTGATATTGAAATTAGTTTCCTTTTAATATTAGAAAATGGTTTTCTAATTAAGGAAAAGCAATTTCTAATGAGATTAGAAATAGTTTTCTAATTGTATTAGAAAGTGTTATATATTTTTATACAAGGAGTTTTTCTAAATTATAATGAATATGAAGAATAATTTATTGAAAATTGTTTTCAATCAAAATTTTTTCAAAAGAATCAAGTGATAGTGGTAGATTGCATAATGTTTTAGTGGGCAGTTTAGTATGTGTTTCGTTATTAAATTTAACGTTTAGTGTATGTTTAGGTTAGGATTTTGTTATTTAGTTAAATATTTGAGTTTTGTGTGTTTTGTGGGTTAGAGCACGCAATTAAGCTTCGATTTTATATGTTTGAGGTACCTTGATGTATTTGCTAATATTTCAGGGAAAATATTGAAGAACGGAGGAGAATCTGAGGAAACCCAAAGCAAAATCCATAGCCATGTGCCACAATAATGAAAGATGCAAGATGGAGCTATTGTGAAATCAAGTGCCACAATCATGGCCTATATGACAACGGACACAGATGGCCTTCTGAATTCAAGTTTTTGAGGGATTTTTTAAAATTTTGGACCCAAAAAAATCCTAAGGTTGCTTAGAATAGAAAAGAGAATATAAAGAAAAGAAAAGAACTGTAAAGGAACCCCATTTTCTACCACTTTTAAAAAACTCCAAGAAGAAGAAGAAGATAGAGAGAGAAAGGGACGAGCCAAGAAGAAGACCTGTCCTACAGCTTCAACCTCCATCTTTCCAACTTTATTTCTTCGTTCCAACTTTCATTTTTGTTCATTTAAATGTATGAGATTGAGAAGGATTATATGACGACGGATTTGGGATTGATTATAATGTTTTAATTTTTCTTTAGGGATTTTAACTTAATTTAATGTTAATCTAGTTATTTTTGTGTTAATCTCATTGGATGTTATGATTAATTGCTAGAAATTTATGCTTCGGTAATAAATCAAGAGGGTGAACTGTTTAAGTGTAACTATGTAATACAGTCTACTCGTTTTACACTTAAAACTGCAAGTGAACAGGTCGTGAATTATAGCTTAAAAGAGCAGATATAGATCCTACAGGAATTGATGCCCAAACACCATTTAATTTAGATAAAACTTTGTTTAAGAAATGAAATTGTTTAATAAAAATAATTCAGAAGATTAGATTAAAAATAAAAGATTAACAAAAAACAATAGACAATACCAACGTGCAGAACAATCAAAATTTAAGAATCTAAAGACCAGAGATTACTTTTTTTTCCTATTTTGTCTCCCTCCTGTTTTATTGACTGAATTGTGTCTGACCCTAGATTTTCGAATGTATTAACTACCCTCTCTCAAAGTGAAATTAATTGTCCCTAATCGAATTAAATGGAATCAATAGGACTATCTCTCAACCTACCTAATGACTCTACTGATTCATCTAGTTATTAAACTATCCTATGGGTGATAAATTGACTAGCTGAGATCCTCTCTTCTAACTATTCAATTAACATAATGATTTCTAGTTTATTGGTCTCCAAATCTCGTTGTACAATCATACACAAATTTATCTTACTCACTCTCTTGATTTGTTGTAAGATAACCAATAAAATCAACAATCATCAAAGACGACTTCATTCAATTCAATAAAATAGTAGTTCTAACAAAATAGTTCAAAAGAAATCTCTAAAACTAAATCAGCCTAACATAGTCTCCATAACATGATCAACATTTAAATAAACCATTTTACAAAGAATAGAAGAAGTAAAATTGACAGAAAGAAGGGCTCATTTCTCTTTTCAAATTAAGGATAATGTTTTGTTCAAGTGTAAGGAGGATTTTGTGAATGTATGCTTTTATTTTGAATGTGAATTTTTCATATCATATGTTAGTTTGTTTAGGTTGCATTATGTGATTCGTGTCAATGTGTCAATGGCTAGGACTTAACAAAATTGATTTAGCTTTGAACATAGTCTTTTAGGTTATGAAGATTTATTAGCTTGTGAAATTAGTGACCTAGGTTACGTTAGTTAAATATACACATTAATTAGGATATGATGTTCGTTAATTCACCCTAGGAATTTGTCACATTCATTTATAATTTTAGGCAAATCGAATAAGTAACACCGTCAATATCTTGTCACGAGAATTACTAGTTAAAAAAATAAGGTAGTAATAATAAAATGTGAAAAAATGATGAAAATCTTAAATAAATAACTATTTTGCTTGCCTTTAGGTTATGAATAGAGCTAGTAGCTAGTTGAGAATGTGATGTCGCTGAGTAATCGTGTAATAGTCTATTTCCAAAACGATATTTAGGGTTAGTGTCATACGCTATTGAGTCAGATGAGTTTTATCATTTGAAAATTAATGAAGTAAATTTCATTAATAAGAATATTGTTAGCATACACACACGAATCATGATTTAGTAAACATTGCAAAGATTGTGTGTGCACTCCATTGACATATTTTAGGGTATGAAAGGTTTAAAATGATTATGGTATGATTATGTATTTTTTATGTCTTGAATTTTCATTTGATGGATTATAATTAGTAATTTAGAATTAATTGTTACAATTGGAAAATTGATGAATTAAAATGTGCATTTAGTCTAGGAAAAATTTCAAGTAGTAAGACAAGTTGACATATAAAAAATTAGGATGACTAAGCCTATAAAATGAGTGACATTTGGTATAGAAAATTAAGTGACAAATGGAAGTAGTGATTGAGTAACAATTGGCCTAGGATATTGTTGATATTTGGTAGCCACATAAGAGGACTCACCTTGGATGACATGTGTCCTTTTAAAACAAGGACACCTTACACCAAAAGGTTTAAGCATATGCAGAGTCACTCAGCTTTCTTGAAGTCTCTGCTGTATGTTTTCTTCTCCTTTCCCTCTCACCACCGAAACACCCACACCCTCACATCTCTGTGCTTTGCCTACGTTTGTTTTCAATTACCATACCAAAATCCATACTTTTACCTTCATAAAGATAGTTATAGAACTAGATCATTGTTTTACTTGCTGCTATCTTTTTATCTTTACTGAAAACCCATTTTACTCCTACTTTGTACTTGGATGATCTTATATGTTTGTAAGGCAAAGTAGACTTGATAATTTAAAAGGCAATTAACCTGATCAAGTAAGTGAAAGACTGATCTCTTGTGATATATGTTAATAAAACTTAATGACGATTGAATTGAGGATGGATTGATTGTGATATTAGTGTTAAATAAGTGCTGGGAAATGATGCATGAATGGTAGTTTATGTTTTATTTAGCATGTATAAAAAACAATAGTTTATGAGTTGTTAAATGAATGATTTTAAGCTAGAAATTAAGATGAAATTGATAAGGAGTTGAGGTATAATTCTGGTATAATTCAAGTATAATTGAGGTGTAATTAATGGAGTCTTATGAATGTGTTTTGAATTTGGTATAAAGGTGTTTGAATCTATTAAAGTGAGAGAAATTGGATAGTGCACTTCGGGACACTCACCAAAGTTTTGAAATGATAATTTTGGTTTTGTGAATTTGTTGAACCAAATGAGGATAAGTCACTCCACATTATCTTATTTGGACATGATGCAGGCTTAAAATGAACCTAGATTGTTGCTTAATTAATTGGTTAATGGTTTGATAAGTTTAGATTATTAATTGATGTCATCACTTAATGAATGGATTGTTTTGATATCAATGTATTTAAATCTGGAAATTATGAGTTGTTAAAGGAATAAAGGTGTTCTTATGAATGTAAATATGATTCAAAGGATATGAGTAAGGTTTATTATGTATGAATGAATGTGAATTGGGAAATTGTGTGAATGCATATTGCTAGAAAAGGTTGATGAATGTATGACTAATGAATTTAGAGTAATCAAACTTACTAAAGGTATAAACCTAAATGCAAAGTGGTAATATACAAGCTATAATAATTGAACAGTACATATTTGTGATTAAGAATACATACCCGAAAAGGTCAATTGAGCATGCATTGCACATGACTCATGTACATAAACACGTGAAAGATTTTATATTCATATGATTGAACAAATTAGTGATTGTGAACTATGTGTGTATTGTATGACTATAGACACACAAGTTGATTGTCCATATCTAGACATTGCCAGATCATCAAGGCAATAACTATTCTGGAGTATACTATGAGTTAACCTAGATGTGTAAATTCAATTATATATGCTTCCGTTTGATTTGTATGTATATTGTCAAATGTGTGAAGAACTGAATAAGGAACGTCAGACCTAGATCTGAAGGATTTAATATATGATGTGAGCATACTGAATAAAAAGTACTGAAAGCATAATATGTGAATTGATGTATCTCATTACATTGAATTCCGTAATCAGATAAAGGGGTTATGACCGGAGTAGCCAATGTGTAAAAAGAGCTTTAAGTTAAGATTGTGCATAAAGAGCCACAGGCTTAGATAATAATGAGCTTGATATCCACAACAAATATAGGATAATATATGAAATGAGCCCAATATCTATATTGAATATGGGACAGTAAATTGATTTGATAGGTTCTTGGTCACAACAAAGCAAAATAAGAATGAAGTCATATATGCATTTGCATATGCAACTTTACATGTATCATATGAATGATTGAGATGAATTATTGAATTGTTTTGAAATAATGATATGCAATGTTTGTATATATGTGTATTTGTTCAAATATAGTAAAATGTGATGTGGTATTCAATTTGGATGATATGAAATACTTGTTGAATTTGGATATTAATTTTTCCTTGTGTTTCTGACTTGAGTGAGCACATCGATATACTCTATTATGAACCATAGTATAGCCATCCCCACAATAAAGGGTAAAATTACTATTTTGCCCTTATGTTGGTTTTTTCCTTCTGGGTCTTCCATTTTACTCTACATGATGATTAACACATAAGATGTAATCTTGTTGTTAAGACTTGATGGGTAGCTAGTCCATCAAACTACTGGCGCCAGTTTAATCACTAATCTCTGTAAAACATTTAGAAGTGATGATATTGCTATAAACTATTTATTTGAGTGAATGTTCCCTGATGCATGTTTCAATTAATAATTCCAACATGCGGACACTAGATTGATACCCTGTAATCCATTCTAATCATATCAAGAATTATAACAAAACACACATGAGTTCACTACTCATCAAGATTGTGGTTCTTAATAAATGAATGCTAAGGTGTATGTTTAAAGATTAAAGTAAAGACCTACTTTATTCTTTAAAAGCATACGTGATACCAGATTCATTTAATAGTGCCATTACTAATAGTCAACTACTATCATGATTTGAAACTAATCATCCCTTTAGAGTAAACTGATTACTTACATGGAGGTAAATCGTAACACTACAGTCTAAACCATAATCAAGCGACCAACTTGAATAGTTGACTCTGAATCAATTAATTTATATTCTAATAATAGACATGTTTCCTACACATCTCCATGTGTGTGTATATTACTGACTTAAGAACCTTGGTACTTTATGAGTAGTTATATTATGCTCATACAAATAAAACTAAACTCTTTTTTATTAATAATAAATATTTTCATTGCAATATTATATCTGGAAGAAAATTTAGTTATATGTAAATACGATTGCTTCCCAGGGCACTATATTTACATAACCCTAACAATCTCCCACTTATCCTAAAGCAGGTTTGACATATCCCTCATTCTCATGCCTTCTAGGGGACCAATGAAGCTATTTTGTGATAGTGTCTTCATGAATGGATCGACAAGGTTTTGATCTGTGGGAATCTTCACCATATCCACCTCACCATGTTGTATTATCTCCTTTATAAGATGATACTTTCTCTCAATGTGTTTAGCGGCTTTGTAGTTTCGAGGTTCTTTAGAATTAGCCACTACTCCACTATTGCCACAATAAAGTGTACTGGCCTTTTCTACCTCAGGAACTACCTCTGAATCCTTTGGGAACTTGTAGAGCCAGACTATTTTGTTTGCTGCTTCACAAGCGACAACATATTCAGTCTCTATAGTCAAATAAACAACACAAGATTGCTTAACACTTCTCTAGACTATGGCTCCACCTCCCAAAGTAAATATAGAACTAGAAGTTGATTTCCTTGAATCAATATCCGATTGGGAATTGGAATCCGTATATCTTGTCAGAATAAGGTCACTTCTAGAGTAAACAAGCATTAAGTTCTTCATCCTACAAAGATACTTCAGTATGCACTTGACCGCAGTCTAATGCTCAATTCCTGGATTGGACTGGAATTTACTTACCTGTCCCACTGTATAACAGATATCCAATCTGGTGCAAAACATAGCATACATTAAACTTCCAACTACCAATGCATATGGAATGTTGCATATGCATTTGACGTCCTCTTGGGTCTTATGGGCTTGGTCCTTTGAAAGTTTGATTCCATGTCTAGTAGTTGTGAAACCCCTTTTGGAATCCTGCATAGGAAACTTATTGAGCATGTTTTCATTGTAGGTCAATTAAGACAAGGCTATCTGCTTGTTCTTATGATCCCTTATAAGCTTGATCCCTAGAATATAGTTAGCCTCTCCTAAATTCTTCATTGAGAACTATTCGCTTAGCCATCCTTTGACCATAGATAACATTCCTTTATTATTCCCAATGAGTATAATATCATCGACATACAAGATTAGGAAAGTAACCTTACCTTCTTGTATCCTTTTATAAACATAGGGCTCATCTAGGTTTTGTACGAATCCATAGGTTTTGATAGACCTGTCAAACCTAATGTTCCAAGACCTAGATGCTTGCTTAAGTCTATAAACGGACCTTTAAAATTTGCATAATTTGTGCTGATTACCTCACTCGATGAATCCTTCTAGTGGGGCCATATAAATGGTCTCCTTAAGATCCCTATTAAGAAACACAATCTTGACATCCATTTGCCATATTTCATAACCGAAATAGGCTGTTATGGCCAAAAGAATTCTGATGGACTTAAGTATGGCAACCTGCGAAAAAGTCTCCTCATAGTCTATACCCTTCTTTTGAATATAACCCTTAGCTACCAATCTAGCTTTAAAAGTTTCTACCTTTCTATTAGATGCTCTCTTCCTTTTAAAGATCCACTTACACTTTATAGCTTTTGCACCTGGTGGTAAATCTACAAGGATCTAGACTTTGTTTACGTGGAATCTATTTCTGATTCCATTGCCTTGAGCCATTTTTTGCATCAACGTCATTAATAGTCCGTGTATGAGGAATAGGATCTATTACTTCTTAGTCTGAGATGACAATTATGACTTCTCCTAGACTTAGATACCTGTATGGATGTCTCACAACCCTCCCACTATGTCTAGGCACTATTTACCGTTCAGGCTACTCTTTCGATTAAAATCTTGAATCCATTTTGACATCTTGTTCCACTATATCCAAATCAACTCTTGGTTTGGATGAACAGCTAACTCCTTTAGTGCTCCTTCAGTTCTTCCTTTGTAATTTCTCACAAATTCTTCCTTCAAGAAGGTCGCATTTGTCGAAACAAGTAACTTTCTGTCTTAAGGACTATAAAAATAATACCCTCGTGTACCCTTAGGATATCCTACAAACAAGCATACTTCTGACCTTGGTTCCATCATTGTGGATTCAAGTCTTAGAATATAGGCCAGGCTGCCCCAAGTCCTAAAGTGCTACAATGAAGGCACTCATCCAGTCCATAATTTCCTAGGTGTTTTAGACACTGATTTTAATGGCTTGCCTAGCTGTTTCTCAACTTTAGCTTTGAATTTTTTGAACTTTTCAAAGGACTCACTCTTTTTGTGCATCAAATAAAGATAGCCATGTCTAGAGTAATCATCTATAAAGGTTATTAAGTATTCATAACCTCCTCTAGCTTGTGCATTCATGGACCCACACGCATCAGTGCGTACTAAGTCCAATGTAGATTCAGATCTATTTCCTTCAGAAGGAAATGAGGCCTTGGTCATCTTTCCTTCAATACAAGACTCACAGTTGGGGTAATGGACCATTGTCCAAGCCGGTAAGGATCCCATCCTTCACTAACTTGTCAAGTCTTTTTTGATTGACATGACCCATCCTTAAGTGCCAAAGACTTTTAGAATTAATGCTAGAGTCATTGGATTTTCTTGGTTTTATTAATTCTGTGGTGAGTGAGCCAGTTATAGATTATACAAAGAACAATCCTTGTTTAATTAACGTATTACAAATTAAATCCTTATTCTCATATATTGAAATAACATTTTCAAAATATAAGGAATAATCAGATTTTATGAAACAGAAAATAGAAATCATGTTCCTTACAACCACGGGGATGTAATACATCCTCCAAATATAACCTATGACCACTAGGAAAGTCTAAGATAACTACTCCCACTACTTCTGTCAAAACATAGGGTCCATCCACTATCTTAACTTGAAATTGGCCTTTAGGCAGTCCTTTCCTTTACTAAAACCCCAGTTGGAATTGCAAACATGGTCAATGGCTCCTGAATCTAATATCCAACAATTAGATGAATATGCCCGATTTTTAGTTCCTAATAAACTTAGGAAATCCATAACTTGTTTGCCCTTGAGGGTGTCAAGTTAGACCGCGCAGTTCCTCTTCCAGTGGCCCTTCTCATTATAGTGGAAGCACTTTCCCTTGGTCCTCTTTGGCCTTCTTTTTCATGGGTTAGGCCTTGACCCCTGTTTGGGCCTTCCTTTTCTTTGCACTCTTCTTATTTTGCTTACCTTTACCCTTGGGCTTAGAAGAAGATGCCATATGAGCATCTGACCCATTGGCCTTGATATCTAATATCTCCTCTGTATTCTAGAGGGTATTCATCAACTCACTCAAGGAGTAGTGCTTGGCGTTAAGTTCATAGTCCAACTTAAACTACTGAAAAGAAGAGTTTAAGATGTTGATGATCATGATCATCTGTGTTTCCACATCTATTTTTGCCCCAAGTAACTCAGCCTCAGTAACCGCAGAGATTACCTTAAGCATGTAATCTCACACCGATTCACTAAGCTTTTGTCTGAGATTATGAAAGGTTTGGATAGCTTTCACCCTTGCAGACTTAGTCCTCACACTAAACATCTAATGTAGGTGATGGACCATTGCACTGGTATTTTGCATGCCTGTAAGTTGTTTCTGCAACATTGTGCTAACAAAAGCCAGAATATAACACTTGGTAGTCTTATCAGCATTCTACCATCGCTCATATTGCTGGACTTACTTAGGAGTTGATTTGTCACATAGAGGTCTAGGCTCATTGTTTATTAATGCCTATAAAATTCATTCATATTGGAGAACGATGCTGAAGTTACGTCTCTATTCATTAAATTTTTCTTTGTTTTCCAATTTGTTATTAGTCAAGAATATTGTGAGTGGATTCATATTGTGGTAATTATGTCTAAAAATATAAATTATTAAAGAATGAGCATACTAGTCAAAATTATTGTAACTTTGTATAAAATCATGATGCATGTATGTATGATGATAGATTTAACAAAACTTTTAAAAAAATCTTTATACGACGATTATTTTTCTTTTCTATAATGGACTAAGTGATTCTGGGCCATCTTATCCATTAAAAGAAAAATTGGGACCCTCCCACTCAAAAGGCTACCAAGCATCTTCTGCCTAACTCTTTGAGAAGTGTCATAATTTGGTCCATGCATTTGTTAACAAAGCTACGGTGGGCAGGTTATTGATAAACCATGTTGAGTGTGTAACCATTTGATTCATCCATTAAAGGTACTTGCAAACCATGCTTCAATGGGAGGTCAATGAGTAGACTTATCCTTTAGGAGACCCAAAACATGCAAGATCTAGGATTCATGTCCTCCGATGGAGAGTAACACTTCACCATATGCAAATGGGCCATCACATGGAGACTGTAGACTCTCACATAAGCATTGTCTGCCACTTAATCTTTTTCAGTCTTTAAGTTTTAATTAATCCCATCTTGTCTAGATGTAATTTATTACCATCCTATATTGTTTCATTATATATCTCATACATAATGAATATAAGGCAAAACTTAGGGTTGGTAATTTTTCTAAATGGCATACATTCACATAATATCATATATTATTTGCATCCATTCATCCATTCATCTCATGAATTAAAAAGCTACTTTTTGCTGTCCATCCTAAAAAATTAAAAGAAAATCACAAAGCCTTTAGGCCTAAAATTTCTTTTTAGACTTGGATTTTCCACTTCGAACTCTTCGCTCACATGACCCGACCCGTTTGGTAAAAATGAGTTAATGGACTTTTAAAAAATGAATTGTAAATAGTAAAACAAAAATTCTAGCACTTTGAAAGATTCAAGAATTAACAAAATTTAATCAAAATAAAAATTTCCTTTAACATAAAATAAAAACCGAAAACATTTACCTTCTTTTTTTAGATCCTTAACTTCTCAGTCTTCATAATTACAAAATTTTATACAGTACAACAAAATAAAAATAGAAAAATTAAGACAAGGAGGAAATATGGCAATGATAGGCCACCCTCCTTGTTACAAACTAATCGAAGAAAAATTACGAGGTAAATGGATTTTCTATGGACAGCCAAAAGAGCAAACCAAAACATACACAACATATATTTTATCACATAAAAAAATTGCAGCATACATAATTTAATTTTATTGCCAACCCATTCCATATATAGGAACCGAATCATGTATAATAAAACTGGCTCGGATACCAGTTGTTGGATCGAAAATAAAAACATGCTTAGTTTGGATAAACGGTAGATTTCAAAAACTTTTTCTGAAATCATAACACAGCAGAAGCATAAACATAAAATCAATATGCTTTGTAACACATACATGATATGACATAAAGAAAATAAATATAATAAGAACAAGATCGAAATTTTTACCGACTCCTTGCTATAGCTTTGACTTTTTGCTGTTGTGTCCTCAACCAATCTAATCTACCACTTTGTTCTCCTTGGATAACTTAGTTGTCAAAATCCTTTTATGGTCATTGGAGGTTGTTTTATTTTCTTATATTCAGCTAGATCAAAGAAGAACAATGAGACTTTCTCATTTTCTTTGCTATTGTCGATGATGTGGAGAGCTTGGAGAGACATAAACCTTTTTTACACACGTTAATAGCATAAAAAAAATAAAAAATTTGTCTTTTCAAGTCCAACCCCTTTGGACATTAATGGGAGAGAGTGAGTGTTTAAAATCCATCCATGTTTATTTTAGTATCACATGCTAAAATAGATGCATGCAAAATGAGTTGTATATGTATTCTTTGTAAAAGGACATAAGCTTAGAAGAGAGTGGACAGACCAAATAATAAAGTTGTTAAGCCCCGAATCTTTTAGTAAGCATGAATAAAATGATTTTGGTGATTTTGTTGGATAAATTATGTTCTTCTATTGGAGTTAATTAATTAAGTCAAGTTTAGGAGGATTATTTCATGTATTACATGGAAATTGGAAGAGTAAGTTTAAGAATTAAGAATGCATAAGGGTAGAGTGCGAAGTGTGGACTTGTCATTTTAGAAGTATGGTGGGCATATATGGGTAGAAGTATGGTACGCGTGTATGGGAGAGAAAAGAAGAGAAAGAATAGAAGAAGAGAGGTTTCGGTGAGGAGTGAAAAGAATAGAGTTTGAGCTAGATCTCAATTTTTGTAAGGCTTAAAGAGAGAATCTGAGTGCGTACAAGAGGGGAAAAAGAAAGAAGGAGGAAGGAGCTTTCTTTAGAACCAAGAATCCCATTAATTGGTGAGGATTCATGGTAACTCTTGTTTATCTATTGAAAATTTTGAGAGGTTTTGGTTCAAGAGTTTAAGAAATATATGGAGTTGGACAAATCCGAATTTCTGTTAATAGGAGTGTGTTTCTTTTATGAGGGAAATCAAGGAGGGATTCAAGAGAGGCAAAGGGATCAAGAGGAAAGGCATCCTTAAGTCTGATACATAAGCAAGCAAGGGTTTTGAGGTGGGTTATAGTTTTATAATGAAGCAATAAGCTATAAATGTGTTTCTTCAATGATTTCTTTTCTGCATAAATGTGCATTTGTTGTTCTGTTTTGATATGGCACAAAGTTTCATAATGTGTACTGCATGTTTTACACATGAAAATGTTTTCTGCAAAAGTTGAATACTTTATAAAATCCATGTTTCCGATATAAAAAGAAAGTTTTCAAGAACTGCCATTTTGGGCAGTAAGTTTTCAAGATCATGAAAAATATGTGTTATGTGGGTTTGTGGTAGTCCCCCAAGAATCGTCACGTGCACGTTGACTAAAGAATAGGCTTCTCCCGCCTGCCCTCTAGTGGCACGGAGCTCCTCCAAGGACTCCTTAAGTTTACGGCTATATAGAACCATCATATAGAGCTGTGTAGTGCATCATGAATTTGGACTTACCCAAGCCATTCTACTGTGCTCATGATTGTTTATCAAAATGAATGCTTACATGATTTGAAACCATTCTGATATGATCATGATTGTTTGTCAAGATGGATGCATGCATGATTTGGAAATAAATACGTTTTATCTGTGAAAAAGGTTTTTCTGCTTATTTTCAAGTTATAAGCCTATTACCCACGAGCTTCAAGCTCAACCCCTCCAACTTCTGTCAAATTCAGGTACAGCTCAAGAAAGTGGGTAAATTTCAGGGTACAAGGCAGCACCCAGTCTGCAGATGTTCTTTTGAAATTATGCAGATTGATTTTTGAGAACTAAGGCCTTAGCCACTTTACGAGTTTCATTAGACTAAGTGTATCGATGTAGTTATGACTTATAAGGTTATTAAAGCTTTGTATACATTTGGGAATGAATGAAATTTGTATTCGTATGATTATGTGTATGATTATGATTCCTGGTTAAGCTTCTACGTTGCATGTGTTGATCAAATTAATTGAGGAGTGAGAAAGATTAAGGTTTAGGTGTGAATAATTCTTGACATGAGTTTGGAATAAATGAGATCAGCTGAGAAGAATAATGGATTACATTAAATAAGGTAGATGCAAAGGAAAATGCATTGGAAGAGTATCCTCTGTGATGACGCCACAACACAGAGGCAATGAGGATTTAGAAGTATAAGTACCTTTTGTGATGACGTCACAACATAGAGGCATTGAGGATTTAAGATTATAAGTATCCTCTGTGATGATGTCATAACACAGAGGCAAGGAGGATTTAAGAGTATAAGTATCCTCTGTGATGAAGTCATAACATAGAGGCAAGGAGGATTTAAGAGTATAAGTATCGTCTGTGATGACGTCAGAACACAAAGGACACGTCATCATATATATGATAGAACATAGAAGGAAGGATGGATAGAATGAAGAATTATCATCTGTGATGATGTCAGAACACAGAGGACACGTCATCACATAGATGATATAACATAGAGGGAAGGATGGATAGAATGAAAAAGTATCGTCTGTGATGACGTCAGAACACAGAGGACACGTCATCACATGGACGATAGAACATAGAGGGAAGGATAGATAGAATAAAGAAGTATCGTCTGTGATGACATCAGAACACAGAAGACACGTCATCACATGGATGATAGAACATAGAGGATAGATTACGGGTCAAAGATTATAAGAAGGAGTTAAGAAGTAATATGAGTTGAAGCATATCGTCTATGTTACTGCTCACAGACTATCATCTGTGTTACTGTTCACAGAGTATCGTCTGTGTTACTGTTCACAGACTATCATCTATGTTACTATTCACAGACGATCACAAAATATCGTCTGTATTACTGTTCACAGAGTTCGTCTGTGTTACACAAGACATCGTCTGTGTCACTGATCACAGACTTCGTCTGTGTTTCTGTTCACAGACTTCAGACGATAATTCACAGTTGATAGAGGGTCACCCCATAATATAAAGGTCAACTACCGAGGATAGATTATGAGCCAAGGATTATAAGAAGGAGCTAGGAAGTTATTTGAGTTGAAGTGCATCTTCTGTGTTCCTGTTCACCCCGTATCTTCTGTCCCATTATCGATCCCTCAAGAGATAGAGTTGACCTTTAAGTTCTTCATGGAAGTTATAGATCTTGAAATCTTCTTTCCAGCCATATAAAGAATACTCTGAACCTATTCCCCTAGAGAAAGATATGACATTTGCAAAATATCGTCTGTGTTTCCTAGACTTCGTCTGTGACACTGTTCACGCTATCGTCTGGGTCACTGTTCATTGTGCAACATCTGTCCCATTTTCGACCCTTCGGAAGACAAAGTTGGTCTTCGAGGTCTTCATGAGAATTGTAGTTCTTAAAGTCCTCTTTCCATCTATCCAAACACTAGTTTGGATGTTTAGGGGAAAAGTTATATTAATAGTCCTGAAGTAAGTATATGTGTAAGTGAGGACTGACCCGCGCTGATCATTAAGGGATTCAGGTTGACAGGTAGGAGTGGACTAGTAGATTATTCTAAGAGCTGAACTGAAAATAGAGAAGGGGAGTTTTGAGAAGATAACTTACGTATTAAGAAAATCTGTATGCATGAAAGAGTTAGACTCTAGAAAGCTGAGTCTAACAACTGTGGTATCAGAGCAAGCAAGTCTGAGTCAGACTCTGGAAATGGGGTCTGACAATTTTATGGTATCAGAGCAAGTAGGAGTTCGACTTCGATAATGTGGTCTAACAAAAGAACCCATTCATTACCATAGAAACTCAAAAGAGCTATAACTTCACTAACATCTTTGGTACTGTTGGATCGAACACAAAAGCATGCAAGATTTGGTTAAACGATAGATTTCAAAACTTTGTTGAAATCAAAATGCAGCAGAAATAACATAACCAAATCAACATGTTTTAGCTATACATGATACGGTACAAGGAAAATAATTTACATAAGAACAAGGTGGTAGAAATAATTTAGGCTTCTAGTTAAAGTAAGCCCAACATTCAATCATGGGCTTGAAAACCTGTATTTATATTTCTTACTTTGCTTGATAACCTTCATAGAAGCTAAATAGGGAATCTAATTGGACTTATATATTTTAAGCACCAATAAGTCCGAAATTAATTTAATCTCATTAGAATTAATTTAAACTTATTAGCCAAATTTCTTTCCACTAAGCATAATTGGTTGAACTATTGAATTACTAAATATTATGAGAATAAATGTTTCAAATAAGATGTCCAATTATAAATTTTATTATGAACCATATTATAGCCATCCACTCATTAAAGGGTAAAATTACCATTTTGCCCTTATGTTTATTTTTCCTTCTAGATCTCCCATTTTACTCTATATGATGATTAACCCACAAGATCTCATCTTGGTGCTAAGACTTGATGGGTAGCTATTCTATCGAACTACTGGCTCCAGTTTAATCACCAAACTCCGTAAAAAATCTAAAAGTGATGATATCACTATAAACTCTTTATTTAAGTGAATGTTCCCTTATACATGTTTCAATTAATAATTCCAACATGCAGGAACTAGATTGATACTCTATACGAATTCATTTCGATCATATAAAGAATTATAATGAAACACATATGAGTTCACCACTCATCAAGATTGTAGTTTGTAATAACAGAATGCTAAGGTGTATGTTTTAAAATTAAAGTAATGACCCACTTTATTCTTTAAAGCATATTTAATTCCAGATTCATTTAATATTGCCATTATCAATGGTCAACTACTATTATGATATGAAACTCATCATTCCCTTAAAATAAACTCTTTTACTTACATAGAGATAAATTGCAACACTATAGTCTAAACCATAATAAAGTGACCAACTTGATTATTCAATTGTGAATCAACTAATTTAGATTATAATAATATACATGTTTCCCATACAACTCCAAGTATATGTGTATTACTTATAAAAGAATCTTGGTACCTTATGACTAGGTATATAATGCTCATACAAATAAAACCAAGCTCTTTTGTTTTATTAATAATAAATATTTTCATTACAAAAGTAACTAGAAGAAAATTAAGTTCTATGTAAATACACTTGCTTTCCACGGCATTATATTTACATAACTCCAGCAATCTCCTACTTGCCCTAAAGCAGGTTTGACATATCCCTCATTCCTATCCCTACTATGTGACCCTCAAAACTCTTTTGAGACAACATCTTTGTAAATGAATCAACAAGGTTTTGCTTTGTGGGAATCTTTACCACAATTACGTCACCACGTTGTATTATCTCCCTTATGAGATGATACTTTCTCTCAATATGTTTAGTAGCTTTATGGTTCTGAGGTTCTTTACAATTAGCCACTGCCCCACTATTATCATAATAAAGTTTAATGGCCTTTTGTGCCTTAGGAACTACCTCTAAATCATTCAGGAACTTGCGGAGCCAGGCTGTTTCTTTTTCTGCTTCACAAGTAGCCACATACTCAGCCTCTATAATCGAATTAGTAACACAAGATTTCTTGATACTCCTCCAAACTATGGCTCCACCTCATAAAACAAATATAGAACTAGAAGTTAATTTACTTAAATTAACATCTGATTGGAAATCGGAATCTCTATATCCTGTCAGACTAAGGTTACTTTCAGAGTAAACAAGCATTAAGTTCTTTGTCATACAAAGATACTTTAGTATGCACTTAACCGTAGTCCAATTATCCATTCTTAGATTAGACTAGAATCTGCTTACCAATCCCACTACATAACAGATATCCAGTCTAGTGCTAAGCATTGCATACATTAAACTTCCAACTATCGAAGCATATGGAATGTTATGCATGTGTTCGACCTGCTCTGAGGTCTTAAGTGCTTGCCCCTTTAAAAGTTTGACTTCATGTCTAGTAGGTGTGAAACCCCTCTTGGAATCTTGCATGGTAAACTTATTGAGCATGTTCTCAATGTAGGTTATTTAAGACAAGGCTATCAGTTTGTTCTTACGATCTCTTATAAGTTTGATCCCTAGAATATAGCTAGCCTCTCCTAAATCCTTTATTGAGAACTATTTGTTCAGTGATCCCTTAATCGTAGATAACATTCCTACATCATTCCCAATGAGTATAATATCATCGACATACATGGTTAGGAAAGTAGCCTTACCTTCTTGTATCCTTTTATAGACACAGGGCCCATTTAGGTTTTGTATGAATTTATAGGTTTTGATAGACCTATCAAACCTAATGTTCCGAGACGTAGATGCTTGCTTAATTCCATAAACGGACCTCTACAATTTGCGTACCTTATACTGATTACCTGGCTCAATGAATCCTTCTGGTGGGGCCATGTAAATGTTCTCCTCATGACCCACATTAAGAAACACGATCTTGACATCTATTTGCCATATTTTATAATCGAAATAGGCTGCTATGGCAAAAAGAATTTTGATGGACTTAAGCATGGCAACTGGAGAAAAAAATCTCCTCATAGTCTATACCATTTTTTTAAGTATAACCCTTAGCTACCAATGTAGCTTTAAAAGTCTCTACCTTTCCATCTAATCCTCTTTTCCTTTTATAGATCCATTTACACCCTATGGATTTTACATCTGGTGGCAGATCTATAAGGATCCATTTTCATTGGTGTACATAGAATTGACCTCTGATTCCATTACCGTAAGCCATTTTTCTACATCAACGTCATTAATAGCTTATGTATAAGTAATGGGATCCATTTCTTCTTGGTCTAAGATAGCAATTATGCCTTCTCCTAGACCTAGATACCTATCTGGTTGTCTCACAACCCTCCCACTATGTCTAGGCACGACTTAATGTTCAGGTTGCTCTTCTGATTCAACTCTTGAATACATGTTGACGTCTTATTCTCCTGTATCTAAATCAACTTTTGGTTTGGATGAAATAGCTAACTCCTTTAGTACTACTTCACTTCTTCCTTTATGATTGCTCACAAATTCTTTTTCTAAGATGGTCGCATTCATTGACACAAATACCTTCCTGTCCTGAGAACCGTAAAAATAATACCCTCGTATACCTCTAGGATATCCTATAAACAAACATACTTCTAACCTTGGTTCCATATTTGTGGGATTCAGGAATTAGAACATGGGTTGGGCAGTCCCAAGTCCTCAAGTGCCTCAATGAAGGCACTCGCCCAGTCTATAATCCCTAGGTGTTTTAGGCACTGATTTTGATGGAGAAAAGTTAAGAAGATAAGTTGTCATTTGTATGGCATGTCCCCAGAACGTTTCTGGAAGGCTAGTGTAGGTCATCATTGATCTTACCATTTTTAATAAAGTCATATTCTTTCTTTTAGCTAACCATTCTGTTGAGGTGTTCTGGGAGCAGACAAGTTAGAAACAATTCCATTGTCAATTTTGTAACTCTTTAGATAAGTACTCATCACCTCGATCAGATCGAAGTTGTTTTAATAGCTTACCTAGCTGCTACTCACCTTCAGCTTTGAATTCTTTGAACCTTTCAAAGGACTCACTCTTTTTTGTGCATCAAATACAGATAGCCATGTCTAGAGTAATTAGCTATAAAGGTTATGAAGTATTCATAACCGCCTCTAGCTTGTATGTTCATGGGCCCACACATATAAGTGTATACCACATCTAATGTGGATTTAGATCTGTTTCCTTTGGAAGGAAATAAGGCTTTGGTCATTTTTCCTTAAATGCAAGATTCACAGGTGGGTAATGGATCATTATCTAAGCCTGCAAGGACCCCTTCCTTTGCTAACCTATCAAGTTTTTTCTGATTGATATGACCCATTCTTAAATGTCATAGATATTTTGAATTAACGCTAAAGTCATTGGATTGTCTTTTTATTAATATTGTGGTGTTTAGTGAGCCTGTTATAGGTTTTATAAAGAATAATTCCAATTTAATTATCGCATTACAAATAAAATCCTTATTCTCATATATTGAAACAACATTTTCAAAATATAAGGAATAACTAGATTTTATAAGACAAAAAAAAAAGAAATCAAGTTCCTTACCATCGTTGGGATGTAATATACATCCTCCAAATTTTACCTATAACCACTAGGAAAGTTTAAGATAATTAGTCCCACTGATCCTGCTGAAACATAGGATCTATCTACTATCTTGACTTGAAGTAGTCTTTTCCTTTGTTGGAACTCTTGTAAAGAATTGCAAATGTGGTTAGTGGCTCCTGAATCTAAAATCCAATAATCAAAATTTGCCACATTTCTAGTTCCTAACAAACCTAGGAAACCCATACCTTGTTTGCTTTTGAGGGACTTAAGGTAGACCACACAGTTTCTTTTTCAATGACCTTGCTCACCACATTGGAAACACTTTCCCTTGGTGTCCGCTTTGGCCTTCTTTTTTATGGGTTGGACCTTAACCCTTGTTTGGGCTTTTTTTTTTCATTGGACCCTTCTTCTTTTGATTGCACTTAAGCTTAGAAGAAGATGCTATATTAGCTTTTGGCCCATGAACCTTGATATTTAATATCTCCTCTGTACTTTTGATGGTATTAATCAACTTACTCAAGGTGTAATCCTTGTTGTTGAGCTCATAGTCCAACTTAAACTGCTGAAAAGATGAGTTTAAGCTATTGATGATCATAATCATTTGTTTGTCCGCATCCATATCCGCCCTAAGCATCTCAGCCTCAGTAACTACAGAGATTACCTTCAACATGTAATCCCACACTGGTTTATAAGGTTTTTGTCTAAGACTATGAAAAGTTTAGATAGCTTTCACTCTTGCAGACCTAGTCCTCACACCAAACATCTCATATAGGTGATGGACCATCGCACTATTAGTTTTCATGCAAGTAATTTTCTTTTGAAATATTCTGCAGACAGAATGTAGAATATAACACTTACAAGTCTTATCAGCATTATGCCATCACTCATATTGTTAGACTTACTCAGAAGTTGAATTACCATCTGGAGGTGTGGAGGTGCAGGCTCATTGTTTGTTAATGCCCATAAAATTCATTCATATTGAAAAATAATGTCAAGGTTACGTCTCCATTTATTAAAATTCTCTCAATTTTCCAATTTGTTATTATTCAATAGCAAAGTGAGTGGATTCACATTGTGGTTGATAATGTTTGAAAATATAAATTATTAAAACATGAGCATACTAGTCAACAACATTGGAACTTTGTATAAAATCATGATGCATCTATGTATAATGATATATTTAACAAAACTTTTAAAAAGATAAAACTTTATATGAAGGTTATTTTTCTTATCTATAGCAGACTAAGTGACAGTGGGCCATCTTATCCATTAAAAGAGAAACTGGGACCCTCTCACTAAAAAAACTACCAAGCATCTTCATGCCTAACTTTTTGAGAAGTGCCATGATTTGGTCCATACTTTTACCAACAAAGCTATGGTAGGTAGGTTCTTGATAAAATATGTTGAGTGTGTAACCATTTGGTTCATCCACTAAAGGTACTTGCAAACTATGCCTCGGTGGGAGGTCATATTTGCTACCACCGAGTAGACTTATCCTTTAGGAGATACAAACCATGTAAGATTTAGGTTTCATGTCCTCCGGTGGGGAGTAACACTTCACCATATGCAAATGGGCCATTGTATGGAGATCACGGACTCTCACATGAATATCCTCTCCCACTCAATCTTTTTCGGTCTTTAAGTTTTTAATAAAAACCATCTTGTCTAAATGTAATTTATTATCCATCCTATATTATTTCATTGTATATCTTATACATAATGAATGCATGGCAAAGCCTAGGGTTGATAATTTTCTAAATAGCATACAATAGCATAATATACCATATTATTTGCATCCATTTATCCATTCATCTCATGAACTAATAGGAGACATTTGATTGTCCATCCTAGAACATAAATAAAATTACAAGGTTTTAGGCCCAAAAAAAACTTCTTAGACTTGGATCTTCCGATTCGAACTCTTCATCCATATGACCCAGCCCATTCAGTAAAAATGTGCAATGGCATTTTCGTAGAATTGAATTTTCTCACTTTGAAAAAAAACAGCACTTGTTTTCATCAAAATTGAAACCTTGGCAGTATGAAAACAAAAATTTCAGCACTTGTTTTTTAGTAAAACTGACACTAAAAAAATATTCCAGTACTTGTATTTCATAAAACCGAAACTTTGTTAAAACAAAAATTCTAGGACCTTGGTTTTCACAAAACTGAAACTTTGTTAAAACAAAATTCCAGCACTTTGGTTTTCATAAAACTGAAACTTTGCCAATACACCAAAGGATACATCGAAACCATTACATATGCTTCTCTTCGATCTATGGTTACTCCATCTTCAATATTACAAAATTTTGTAAATTACAAAATCAAAGAAAATAGAGAAAGAAACCAAAGAGGGAACATAATGATGATAGGTCACCCAACTTATTACAAACCAAACGAAGACAATAGAACATAGAGGGAAGGATGGATAGAATGAAGAAGTATCGTCTGTGATGATGTCACAACACAGAGGACACATCATCACATGGACGATAGAACATAGAGGATAGATTATGGGTCAAGGATTATAAGAAGGAGCTAAGAAGTAATATGAGTTGAAGCGTATCGTCTGTGTTACTATTCACAGACTATCATCTATATTACTGTTCACATATTATTGTCTGTTTTACTGTTCATACACTATCGTCTGTGTTACTGTTCACAGACTTCGTCTATGTTACACAAGACATCATCTGTGTCACTGTTCACAGACTTCATCTGTGTTTCTGTTCATAGATTTTAGACGATAATTCACAGTTGATAGATGGTCACCCCATAAGATAAAGGTCAACTACAAAGGATAGAACATAGAGGATAGATTATGGGCCAAGGATTATAAGAAGGAGTTAGGAAGTTATTTGAGTTGAAATGCATCTTTTGTGTTCCTATTCACCCCGTATCTTCTGTCCTATTACCGACCCGTCAGGAGAAAGAATTGACCTTTAAGGTCTACATGGAAGTTATAGATCTTGAAATCTTCTTTCCAACCATATAAAGAATACTCTGAATTAATTCCCCTAGAGAAAGATATGACGTTTGTAAAATATCGTCTGTGTTTTCCAGACTTCGTTTGTGACACTGTTCACGCTATCATCTGGGTCACTGTTTATCGCACATCGTCTGTCCCATTTTCGACCCTTCAAAAGACAAAGTTGGTCTTCGAGGTCTTCATGAGAATTGTAGTTCTTGAAGTCCTCTTTCCATCTATCTAAAGGAACCCTAGTTTAGATGTTTTAATGAAAAGTTATATCAATAGTCCTGAAGTAAGTATATGTGTAAGTGAGGACTCACTCGCACTGCTCATTAAGGGATTCAGGTTGACAGGTAGGGATGGACTAGTCGATTATTCTAAGAGCTAAACTAAAACTAGAGAAGGGGAGTTTTGAGAAGAAGATTTGATAATAGTCAAGGTGTTCTCTTTGGAAGATAACTTACGTATTAAGAAAATCTACATGCATGAAAAAGTTAGACTCCGGAAAGCGGAGTCTAACAACTGTGGTATCAGAGCAAGCAAGTCTAAGTTAGACTCCGAAAACGAGGTCAGACAATTTTTATGGTATCAGAGCAAGTAAGAGTTGGACTCCGATAACGGGGTACAACAATCTTTGTATCTAATACCGTAGATAAGTACACTAGAATTAAATTTCATTTAAGAAAGTGGCTTAGTCAAAGGATCAACAATCTTCTATTTTATGGGCATTGTCTCTATCTTCACATCACATCTATCAATTATCTCTCTGATCAGGTGATATCTCTTAAGTACATGCTTAGATCTCTTATGAGACCTCGGTTCCTTGGCTTGAGCAATATCCCCATTGTTGTCACAGTACAATAGTATTAAGTCTACCATGCTTGGAAGCACTCCAAGTTTCATAACAAATTTCTTGATCCATATAGCTTCTTTTGCAGCTTCCACAACTACCATGTACTCTGACTCAATCATTGAATCTAAAGTTGTCTCTTATTTGGAACTCTTCCAATTGACTGCTCCATTAATCAGTCACTAGGATTCGACTGATATCTATGTTGGATCGCTTATGGACCAAGAATGCACAATGCGCAGTGGAATGGACCATAGGATTTGGGTCTTATGCCTTGGTTAATCGAAAATTTCACAACAAGAAGTGTACAGAATAACCTCTTGAAGCACACGGATTAGGATTCTTTTCAAATATATTGACGCTGCACATGCGAATGTCCTCTACCGGTATCCATATGGCTAATATGTGTTAGCATGTTATAAAACACTTTAGAACACTGCACAGTTTTCTCTGGGGAAAAAGGAACGAGTGGCTAGGTGGCTAGGGTTTTTTGTATGTCTTCTAATGAGACATAAGCCCGTTATTTATAGAGAAGCCCTTATCTCTATTCCTAGTGGGAATAAAACAATCCTATTTTAATAGAAATAAGAATATCATAATCCTAAACTCATTAGGATTATGGAAGCCCAATAAGTTTCGGCCCCTATTATATCTCATATAATAAAAGCCCCACAATTTAATTCAATCTAACCTAATAAATATATTCACATATATGTATTCAGTGCCTAATAAACTAGGCCTAAGAGAATAAACCCAAATCACATCACTCTTTGTGTGCGACCCTGTAGGCTCATTTGATGTTAGCAATAGGTTTGATCACACTTCAAGGGCCATAAGTCATAAGCGGCCTCTAGTAAGACATTATGACTACCTAAATCAAATGAGGATTGGTAACCCGATTTAATCTGTAACTATGGTTACAAACTCAGTCCCTTTGTAACACGATATAAAGATTAATCATAAGGCATGGTACAAGTCAACCTTTAACTAATCATAGTTTCTTGATTCCGAAGTTGACTGACTATGACAAATGACATTGATGACTCCTCATCAATTCATTTAAGCATGGCCATGCATTTCTTCAGTTATACTTGTCAAGAGGCCCGAATGATGTCTCTCTTATTTAAGAGAGGTACAAATCTCGTCTACTCCATTCACATCCCTCCGCATGATTCATTTAATGTCCAACATAGGACTAATTGTTATTCGGTTAAAGATAACTTATTCTAATGTCAAAACACTTAATTCCGCATATAGGGAACTATGATGACTTCAGGTCAAAAGACTAAAGTCAAAACATATTGAGAATCACTAATTACATGAAACCATGTAATGTTCTCTATGTATTTGATTTGATAACTTATATCTATGATCAGTAAAACGTGATCATCAATCAGAACACATGCTAGCCTTAATTCATTATTATTCCATTAATAATGATCGACCTGGGACAGTTTAGAATAGTATTATAATGCTTATGGTTTTACTATCAGGTCACATCCTTAATGATATAAACCTAATACTATTCCTGGAATGTAAATCACATTACATAAACAATAGACATGTATATATAAAAGAATACCTCATAATATATAAATAATAAGTCAGAATGTCAGTATAAAAGTCACATATGATCATTGGCCTAGGGTACACTACTAGCAATCTCCCACTTGCACTAGGCCTAATCGATCAAATATCTAATACCCATGGATCTTGTATAACTCTCATGCTTAGGCTGTGGAAGAGGCTTAGTAGATGGATCGGTAATGTTGTCATTTGTACCCACTTTGCATATCTTCATATCTCCTCTCCTAAAGATCTATCTAATTAGATGGAAATGTCTTAGTATATGTTTGGATCTATGATGTGAGTTTGGTTCCTTAGCTTGTGATGTAGCCCCATTATTATCACAATAAAGGTCTATAGGACTTGCAATACTAGGAACAACTCCAAGATTAGTAATGAACTTTCTGATCTATACAGTTTCCTTAGTTGCATCTAAGGGAGTAATGTACTCAGCTTTAGTTGCAGAATTAGCAACAATCTCTTGCTTTGAACTCTTCCAGCTCACTGCACCTTTATTCAAATAGAGCATAAACCCTAATTGCAATCTAAGATCATCTATGTTAGACTGAAAACCAGCATCATTTTAATGATTTACAACTAGCTCTCCTTCAAGTCCTCCATAGACTAGGAATATATCCTTAGTTCTTTTCAAGTACTTAAGGATATTCTTAACTACTATCTAATGACTCTTACCATAACTAGATTAGTATCTACTTGTTATGCTCAAAGCATATGAGACATCTGGTCGAGTACATAACATGGCATACATTAGAGATCCAATTACAGATGAATATGGAATCTTACTCACACGCTTAAGCTCTTTACTTGAAGTAGGATAGTCCTTCTTAGAAAGCTTGATTCTTTGTGACATAGGCAAGAATTGTAACACCCCATTACCCTAGGGTACGCATCGGGACGCCCGTAGGTCATTTCGACACATATCCTAAGATAAGGGAGCGCTACGTACAATTACTATAGAACTCCACATGGCATCGCATACATTAAAAGA